>BQNB010019247.1:0-49774 GCA_026074375.1 Tanacetum coccineum
GATCCATGATTGGATCACTGATGTATCTTACTTCTTCAAGACCTGATATTATGTTTGCAGTGTGTGCCTGTGCAAGATACTAAGTCAACCCAAAAGTTTCACATCTTCATGCTGTGAAAAGGATTTTTAGATACTTAAAATGTCAACCTAAATTGGGCCTTTAGTATCCAAAAGATTCTCCTTTTGATTTGGTAGCATACACTGATAATGATTATGATATAGCAAGTTTAGATAGGAAATATACAATATGAGGTTGTCAATTCCTAGGGTGCAGATTGATCTCATGGCAATGCAAGAAGCAGGCTGTGGTTGCTAATTCCACAACTGAAGCTGAGTATATAGCTGCTTCAAATTGATGTGGACAGGTGCTTTGGATCCAAAATCAATTACTGGATTATGGATATAACTTTATGCAGACTAAGATTCATATTGATAATGAGAGTACTATCTGCATAGTGAAGAACCCTGTTTTTCATTCGAAAACAAAGCACATTACGATTAGGCATCACTTTATCAAAGATTCTTATGAGAAAAAGTTTATCCAGATGATCAAGATTCACACAGACCAGAATGTTGCAGATTTTCTCACAAAAGCGTTCGATGTTAGCAAATTTCAATATCTGATTGAAAGTATTGGAATGCTTAACCTCTGAAGTATTGATTGAGGGGAGGTTAATTGTGTTAATATGCAGCGGATTATATACAAATGATAATTGGAATGGAATGCAAAAGCTACGAAGGATGAAATTGGAGTAAGTACTTATAACTTCAAGTTTTTGCTGTTAAGTATAATTAGTGCTGCTAGTTATACTTACTATTGCTAAGTTAATACTGTTAGTTATACTTAATACTGTTAAGTATAATTAATACTGTGAGAATTAAGAGAAATAGTAAGCTGAAAAACAGAAATAGAGATGTGTGAAAATCAAAAACAGATAGAGTGAATTGGTGAGAAAAAGAATTGAGAGAAACAAGTGAGAATAAAAACAGTAAGAGAGATGTGTGAAAATAAAAACAGATAGAGTGAATTTGTGAGTAAAAAGAATTGAGAGAAATCAAAAACAGACAGTGAGAATTGTAAGCTAAAAGAATTAAGAGAAATCAAAAACAGACAGAGAGAATTTGTAAAGTTAAAATATTATTTTGATGATGGCAATGCTGATTAGAAAGGAATTAGAGTTAATGCTGGTGATTCAAAGTTAACGTTGTTAGGCATAAACTTACTGCTACTAGAGAAAGTTAATGCTACTATGCATAACTTACTACTGCTGGTTGTAAGTTAATGCTGCTAGGCTTAATTTACTACTGAGTTACTACTGCTGGGTTACTTACTACTGCCAGTTGAAAAGTTAATGCTGCTAGGCATAACTTACTACTGCTAGAGAACATTAAAGCTGTTGAGGGTATTTTTATAAATACTTCGATTAAGGGTTTCAATCACTCATTCAATCGATTTTAATCTTTCATATACTCTCTAATCATAAACCTTAACTCAATTTCATCATTCTTCATCAAAACCCAACACAATGTCAGATCTAAAGTTTGCTGATACTCACAATTTAGTAGCATTTTTGAAGAAACCCACTGAAAGTGAAGGGTTTGAGGAGATAGTTGATTTTCTGAATGCAAACCCTATTAAATATGCTTTAACCGTCAATCCTCTAATCTATTGTTCATGTATTAAACAGTTCTGGGATACTGTCAAAGTAAAAACTGTTAAAGGGGAAGTACAATTGCAAGCCCTAGTGGATAAAAAGAAGGTGATCATAACTGAATCCACAATAAGGAGAGATCTTCAACTGGAAGATGCTAATGGTGTTGATTGTCTGCCAAATGCTGCAATTTTTGAACAACTTACACTCATGGGGTATGAAAAACTTTCTCAGAAGCTTACATTTTACAAAGCATTCTTTTCTCCTCAATGGAAGTTTTTAATTCATATAATTTTGCAATGCGTAAGTGCTAATACTACTGCATGGAACGAATTTAGTAGCACTATGGCCTCTGTAATAATTTGCTTAGCCACAAACCAAAAATTTAACTTTTCCAAGTATATCTTTGATAATATGGTAAAGAATGTGGATAGTATGGTAAAATTCTGGATGTATCCAAGATTCGTACAAGTATTTATGAATAAACAAGTTGGGGATATGTCACATCATAAAAGGATTTATGTTACCCCCTCTCATACTAAGAAGATATTTGGGAACATGAAGAGGGAAGGGAAAGGTTTTTCTGGAAGAGTTACCCCTTTATTTCAAACTATGATGGTTCAAGCTCATGAAGAAATAGGTGAAGGTTCAGAAATACCAACTGATCCCCATCACACACCCATCATTCAACCATCAACATCACAACCTCAGAAGAAACAATCTAGGAGAAAACAGAGAAAAGACACTGAGATTCCTCAATCTAGTGGTCCTACAGAGCATATAGCAGATGAGGTTGCCAATGAGGAAAATGTACCTACACAGTCCAATGACCCACCTCTCTCAAGAGTTAACACACTTGGAAGTAGGGAGGACAGACTCTTGACCTAGAGAATACAAAGACTGCTCAAGCTCAGGAGATTACAAGTTTAAAGAAGAGAGTCAAGAAGTTAGAGAAGAAAAGAGGGTTAAGAACTCATAAGCTCAAAAGATTATACAGGGTTGGTAGATCTAGAAGAGTAGTATCCTCTAAAGAAGAAAGTTTGGGTAATCAGGAGGATGCATCCAAATAGAGGAGGATAGATGATATTGATGTTGGTGAAGACATTTACTTGGTCAATGTTCACAGAGGTGAAGATATGTTTGGAGTAAATGATTTTGAAGGTGATGAGATAGTTGTTGAAAGTGAACTTGCTGACAAAGATATGAATTTAAGTGTTGATGAAGTTACATTAGCTCAATCACTTGTAGCTTTGAAAAGTGCAAACGTTCATGAAAAAGGGGATGTTATTAAAGGGCCAAGTGTACCAGTAAGTGCTGCTTCAACAAAGGTTAGTACTGTTATACCAACAACTGCTGCTACAACAATTATAGCTGTTAACTCAAGACCCAGAGCAAAAGGTTTTGTTTTTCATGAACAAGACCAAGAACAAGAGCAAGCTCCTACACCAATAATTTCTTCATAACAACCAACATAGGTCAAGGATAAGGGTAAAGGCAAAATGGTTTGGTTTTAAGAAGAAACATGTGAAGAAAATGTCTAAGAAAGAGCTACTCAAGCTTGATGAAGAACTTGCTTTCAAGCTACAAGCTAAAGAAGATGAAGAAGAAAAGCTTGCTAGGGAAAAAGCTCAAAAAGTTGAAGAAGCTAACATAGCTTGGGATGATATTCAAGCTAAAGTTGAAGCTGATTATCAACTGGCTCAAAGACTGCAAGCTCAAGAGCAAGAAGAGTTGTCTGATGTAGAAAAGGCTACATTATTTGTACAACTCTTAGAGAAAAGAAGAAAACACTTTGCAGCAAAAAGAACAGAAGAGAAAAAGAACAGACCACCAATAAAATCTTAGCAAAGGAGTTTCATGTGTACTTACTTGAAAAACATGGAAGGATGGAAGATAGTAAGACTTAAAGAATAAATCCTTTGCAAATATTCAAGACTTATTTGACAAAGCTATGAAGAGGGTAAACACCTTTGTAGATATGGATACAGAATTGGTGAATGAGAGTTTTAAGAAAGCTGAAGTAGAGACAGCACAAGAAAGTAGCTCAAAGAGAGCAGGAGAAGCTCTAGAACAAAAAAGCTCTAAGAAGCAAAAGGTGGATGATGATAAAGAAACTAGAGAGCTTAAGCAATGTATGAAAATCATTTCAGATGATGTAACTATTGAAGCTACACCTTATTTATATAATCTCTCAACCATTGTTGACTACAAGATCTACAAAGAAGGGAAGAAAAGCTATTTCCAAATTATCAGAGTAGATGGTAATTCTCAGATGTATTTAACTTTTGGAAAGATGCTTAAAAACTTTAACAGAGAAGATTTTAGAAAGTTTCTTTGGAGTATGGAGAGATGAATGCAGATTTAAGAAGACAGAGCCAGTGAATTACATGGATATTTTTTACCATCTTAATTTGAAGACCATGTTTGAACATCATCTTGAAGATAGTGTATGGAAGAATCAACAAGGGTTAGTTAAAGTGCTGAATTGGAAACTTTATGATTCATTGTGGAGTTCAGTATTGTAAAAAAAATCAATGCAACAAAACTTACTTATATTATCTTGTTGGTTGAGAAGTGTTCACTTACAAAGTGCACACTACATCAGATTTTGTTCAATGATGTGAAGCTCAAGTTGATTATGAGTGTGATGAAATGGCATTTGAGCTTCTTAGATTGGTCAAGAAACAGTTTAAGGAAGGCTATGTACCTCAATGAAGTGTTTGTAAGCATCATCCCTAGTGATTGATAAAGATTTTAATGAAGAAACTTGATGATTTTGAAGATAAATATCTAGTTTAGGGGATGATTGTTGGGATTAAAAGGCATGAGATAGAGGAAGTATACCGCTGTGTAAAGGTATTAGTTACCGCTGCTAAGCATAAATTAGTGCTGTTAGTAATCTTATGGAAAAATATGCTAAGTAATTAGTACTACTAGTTACTACTGCTAGTATAAGTTACTCTTGCTAGTGTATATTACTACTGCTGCTAGAGTAAAGTTAGTACTGTTAGTGTAACTTAGTACTGCTGGTAAAGATTGAAGAAAACTTTCTAAGTAGTTAATGCTGCATGTACACAGTTAGTGCTGCTGGTATAAAAGTTACTATTGTTGGTGTTGAAAGTTAATGCTGTGGTATAAAAGTTACAACATGTGTGAGGGTCAAGGCCGAACACCAGAGGCCATCGGGATTGTTAGTACAACCAGCTATACCTGAGTGGAAGTGGGATAATATCACGATGGATTTTATCACCAAGCTTCCTAAGTCGTCACACAGTTTTGACACCATCTGGGTGATTGTGGATCGACTTACAAAATCTGCTCACTTCTTGCCAATAAGGGAGAATGATCCATTAGACAAGTTGGCAAGGTTGTACCTGAACAGGATAGTAGCAAGACACGGAATACCTGTTTCAATCATCTGTGATCGTGATGGGAGGTTCACATCAAATTTCTAGAGATCATTTCAGAAAGCTTTGGGTACAGATCTAAGTATGAGCACTGCGTATCATCCAGAAATTGATGGTCAAAGCGAGAGGACTATTCAAACTCTCGATGACATGCTACGTGCTTGCGTGATCGATTTTAGAAAGGGATGGGTTAAGCATCTGCCATTAGCCGAATTTTCATATAACAACAGTTATCACGCTAGCATAAAGGCCGCACCTTATGAGGCACTTTATGGCCGAAAATGTCGATCACCTGTGTGCTGGGCCGAAGTTGGAGAAGCTCAACTGACTGGTCCGGAATTGATCCAAGAAACAACGGAAAAGATCGTCCTGATCAAGCAGAGAATTCAAGCTGCTCAGGATCGACAAAAGAGCTACGCTGATTTGAAGCGAAAGCCAATGGAGTTCGAAGTTGGGGATAGGGTTATGCTCAAGGTCTCACCTTGGAAAGGGGTTGTACGTTTCGGTAAGCGGGGTAAGTTGAACCCGAGATATGTCGGACCTTTCAAGGTGTTAGCCAAAGTTGGGAAAGTTGCCTACAGGCTGGAACTTCCTCAAGAGTTGAGCAGAGTTCACCATACTTTCCATGTGTCTAATCTGAAGAAATGTTACGCTGACGAACCATTAGTCATGCCGTTAGAAGGAATTCATGTTGACGATAAGCTCCAGTTTATGGAAGAGCCCGTTGAAATCATGGAACGGGAGATCAAACAATTAAAGCGAAGCCAGATACCACTGGTTAAGGTTCGTTGGAACTCTAGGAGAGGTTCTGAATTCACCTTGGAATGCGAAGATTCGTTCAAACAAAAATACCCACAGCTTTTCACAAACTGGGCTTCGTCATCCACTACAAGGTCTTAAGCTTTGAGGACAAAGCTCTTTTAACGGGTGGAGACTGTAACATTTCTCAATTTCAGGTCATTTTACGACTCCTATTATTCGTCACTATTTATTTTGGTACGATACGCGTTTACTTTTAATGTAACTTTTTCGCGTAGACTAAGAATAATCATTTAACGTAAACGGTCACCAAATAAATTAAGTTTTACGTCAAACAAGTGTTATATAATTATTAAGAAGATAATTATTAACTTTGCGTATTTTATTTTTATTGGTCACGTAAAAGGCTTACGTTTCACAATAAAATACATTTAGACACACCTCAAAAATACCTAGACTTACCTAAACTCAAACCAATACCCACTTTTAAACCTTAAACACAAAATCAAATAAAATCTTATGTTAATACTCACTAGGGCCGGTTATGGGGAAACAAAAGCACCTAGAAATCTTCTAAATGGTTAATAACCATTTTCTCTCTTTTCTCCCTTGGATACCCGGCAACATGCATGTACATACACAAACCTTATGATTTTGCTAAATCTTGGTAAATCTTATACTTAGATCATGTAATTAAGAAATGTACCTAAGTGGTTTAACAAGAAACAATGTGAGGCTAACTAGAAACCACAAAACCATCTAGTTAGGGCCGGTTTTGGTTTGTTTGGGACTAGGAATATGTAACTAGTATTCTTGCCTATAAATACTCATCTATACTTACCATTTAACACTCTTACAACTCACAAACACTCAAACAAGAAAAACAATACTAGTTCTCTCTTGTCTCGGGTTATAAAACGCAAACAAACACCTTCTTACTTTCCTTCGAACCAACGCACAACACTAAGGCTTTTCATACAAGTTCACAAGGAATACACGAGCTAAGGTTGGGTGTTACAAAGCTTTGAAGCTTAGGGTTTGGTTGTTGATCGTGTATTTCGCACGTAGGTTGCCACAATACTCGCATACACTCGAAACAAAACCTTAGGACTCATTGTAAGTCGCGTTCAAACTATACACTTCATACTATATTTGTTTTCTTTTATTTACTAGTCATTATGTCACGCTAACTTGTAAATAATAAGCTAACGTGAGCTTAGGCAAAATAAGTACAAACATACATGTTACACGCAATGTTTATGCGTATATACGACCTTGTGTGGTGTTAAAATATAAAGGAACACGTACAAGTAATTTAACAACAAGCTAAGGCTTAGGTGTATTCATTTAAAAATGAAAACTTGGGAACCGACGTGAACACTAAGTCATATACACGATTTCCTCGAAAACTATACGTAAACCTTTTGTGTAAACACGATACTATGGCTTGGGAAGGAGTACGTGACCGGTGCCATACACGTATAACTCCACGTAAACTATTGTGATAAACGCGACGAGATGGTGTGGGAACATGTGTACAGTAAATATTAAGCGGTTGCATTGCTAGAATGAATTAATATAGAGCACGATTAGAAAATGTTAGACACATTGGATTTGTGCTAGACAATTTAATGAAACCATATAACTCACTAGTAAACCTTTCGGACCCTTAGTGGGCTGCGTAGCCCATCTTCGAGAGCCCACAAAGCTCATAAGCCACGATAAGCCTAAACGGCTTATTCGTGTGCCTATACGCAGCTTATTGAGCTTAAAATAAAACACTAGAACATTATAGGACCACTTGACATGCATCGTTAAACCTAGCAAAACTTAATGGGCCTCCTAGCCCATTTCCGGGTCCACGAAATAAGCCATACATCACGAATAAGCTCTCACAGCTTATTCGCAAGCTTAAACAGCCTATAAGCCTTTAAAGAACCCTAGGAAAGCTATTGGGACCCAAAGGAATTGAGGCCGAACCCTATGACCTTACCGGCGTCACTATACGTGCCCAATAGGCCCAATGTTGAGCTTATTAGATTATCGAATAAGTACATAAGCAACCGACTCTGAGACATTAAGGGGACTAATAAGCTTACGGGCACTAATGGACCCCACTAGACCTTTTAAAAAAAACCCTTACCCGAGGCCACCTTACGGGCCCAAGACCGGCCCCAACAAGGTTCATAATAGCTTATTTCAGCTTATTTGGATATAAGCTTGATAAAGGAATAACCGTTAATTCTGGTGAAATACAAGTTGGAAAAGCATTAGCGAGATGTCCTAAAAACCCTAAATATTTTTTTTATTTTTTTTTTTTTTTTTTTTTTTTTTTTTTTTTTTCCCTTATCGGGCCTCAACTGGCCAAACGGCCCATATTCAAAAGATTATTGCTTTTTTAAATAAGTCTAGCAATATAAAACAGAAGTAACTGGGATTGAATTAGAGGAGAAAATAAGCACCATAATGCTTAAGATACCTAAAGTGTGCTATTCTGGTTTGAGCTATTGAGGGCCCCATAAGCCCAATAAGCTCGAAAATAAGACTTTCATTAAGCTCAGCTAAGCTTATTGTAACTTACAGCCCGTAGAGCCTATTTAAAGTTTTCGGACCTAATTTAATCCCTAACGGGCCTTTCATAGTTCAAACGGACCTTAACGGGCCCAATGAGGCCCGTTAAGCCAAAATAAGCTCGAATAGCTTATTTATAAGCCGAAATCACTTTGTTGGCTTATTTGAACTAAATAAGGCCAAATGCCACTTGTCGGGATTTATTTGGGTTGAAAATGCAAATTTTACAAGTCGGGGGACTAAAACCGTAATTTGCCGAAACTCAAGGGGTTAGTGTCGTCACTTTCAATTTTAAAATAACCCCAGGGACTATTCTTGTAATATTCCGAAACATAAAGGTTTAAGAATAAACTATAAAAACCTAAACTATCCTTTTTAGAAACTTAAGGGACTAATTGTGTCATTTCCGAAACTAGAAGGTTTAAAATATAAATGTGTATATTTGTAAGCCTAAGGACTAAAAATGTAATAACTAGAAACTTAAGGGTGGTTTAGAGCCAAGGCGAGATAAATAAAACATTTATACGTCGGTCGAACGTTTAGATATTCGGACGTCGAACGATTTAATAACAAATTAATAAATAAAGTATATTTACTAATAATGACTTCACGTTTATCGAGAACCATCGAAATTATAAAAACAATGATCTTGTGCATGTCCGCCAAAAGTGATCACGGTATATAAACATAAAATGAGATTTAGTTTTTACAATGAGTCATTAGTCTAAATATGTAACTAAGACTTGACCGGTATCTTACTTAGGTTATCTTACGGTGTGATTACTGCTGACTTGGATACTTGTTTCATTCAAAGGACACTACCAACTAAGGTGAGTTCATAGCCCCAATGCTTTACAAAGTTATCTAAATGATTTAATCCTTGGGGTGATAACATGCTTTGTTTTACAAACTGGGACTACGCAAGTGTACTTTTCTATGCCTTATGAAACGTGTTTGCCTTAAGTTCCTTAACCCCTTTTTGTCATGATATGAACTGATAATTGACGAGATTGTGCGTTGGAATCTTACATTGTTGCGGGCCTCTTGCGAATGTATGGATAGATCTAGTTAGGGATTGACGATCCCCGTTCGGGTGATTCAGCTATCAACTGGGAACGAACGCATACCTTGTCGATTTGGGATGTTGCAGGGTTCGCACATCATTCCTACGGACACCTATTGGCAAATCTATATTTAGCATTCATACATTGTCTATGCCTCGGTGTCATGAGCTTAGGAAACGTAAATTACTTTTCTGATGTTTGCATCTGTTGCTTAAATCATACACTGGAAAAATTCTTGCTGTCTACTTTTGATTTACATAAACCTATGAATTCACCAACTATATGTTGACGTTTTAAGCTGTTTGTCAGGTATAAAGCAGCGGTGCGTGATACATTGGGGACAGGTTTTAGTCAGTTATTGAAGAGTCAACACTTAGATTTGGGGGTTTATTACACTTTGGGGGAAAATTGTTATTAAACCGAATCTTTATCTATTTTGTTGGAACCATTGAAGCCATGAGTTATGTAACAAAACAAGTATTTTGTTATCAAATGTATCTTTTTCAAACGACAACGTTTTAGTTGTCGTTCTCTGATCTGTTGTGCTATTGACCCAATAATGTAAGCTTCGGATATTCAAACATTCGCTGCATACTCGGATTTGAGGGTGTTACATATGTCAAAATCTTAGGAAAAACATATTAACCAGTTTAATCTAATAATATGCCTTGATTGTCTATTCATGCAATGATTGTATTAATTCGTTGGTGATATATCATTACAAAGTTAGGTAGATCTTCTCCCTAGACTCGAGTCTTGTCTAGACTCGCGGTTTATTGCTAGTTAATCATGTCACAATTAAACTAAACCCGCATAAAGCTCACACAGTTGATTATAATATATCTAGGAAACTATATTGGTGGTTATATTGAATCCTAGCTCATGGAGGCTTTACCAACTTATTGTGTAATATACATGATATCATAACACAAGCATGCATGATTGGGTTGGCAAATTATCTAGAGAGAGTAATGTGGAAGTTTTTAGTGAGAGAAAATGCAAAATGGAAGCTTTGTTGATAAAATTAACAAATCCAACCTTTCCATGGCCAGAAGGAGTTTTTATATACATGTGTGTTTATGCCCCAATGGGCTTGAGTATGGGCTTACAAGTGGGCTTGAGGCCCGACCCAATACTATTAATCATACGCTTACTTTTTAACTACGAGCCATGCTATACTAACAATACACGGGGGTGACCGAGTCTTTTTCATAATCCTAACAATCTCCCCCTAAGGGAGGTCACCCCATAAAATACAATTTGAATAATAACATTTTAGTTCTTTGACCTTCTGTCTGTAGCTCGTAGTCTTTGATTCTTCATTCATAGAGATCATTGTACATTATGTAGTGAACTTTGAGATTTGTTCCTTAGGCTTGTGCGACCTTTGAGCTTTCTTTGAGATCATCATCCATCATAAGTCTCTTGATCATCCTTGTTGAGTAGCATTGCCATCATGTGACGTTGTGACCTTCGGACCGGCATGCTTACACTTTTCTTGATCATGACATTTTCTTTTTGAGTAGCCCCCACACCCAATACCGGGAGGTGGGAGTGTCATTTTTGGGATGTGGGGGGGGGTGGGAGAGGTCGGGGATGCCTTTGTGTTTGGCGAGGGATCTTGGGGGGAGCTGTCCGTTGTGGGATGGTGGGGGTGTAGGGCCTTGGGGGGTGGCGGGGGTGGGGTTGGGAGCTGTGTTGTAGGTCTTTCTGGTTGTCATGGTGTCTTTGATTATAAAAGCCTTAAGTGTGAGCATCAGGGCTGTTGAATTGACTCACTGGAACGAGGTATATCCATTACCACATAACTTGTTTGTAACAAAACAGTTAGCAAATAAAGCATGTGGTCACGAATTTGGCTTTGTCATTCGACGAGTTCTGGTTGGATTAACCTTAGGATCCGTGGAGGATTATATTCCCGACCTCTGTGATCAGGTAGATTCATCTTAAGAAGAATCTCCTTGACAGGATTTCCAGTATAAGTATTAGATCATCTGATGTGTAACCATCAAAATCTCCATACTTGCCTGTTCTCTGTATCGGAACGTCTCAAAGCAGACATCACGATAAGAGTGAATCGGTTAGTTACTATCTTACCGATTAAAGAGAAAAGTTGATTTGAAAATCAATCGACGTGTTGTTTAAGAAAGTATTTTGTGACACATCGAGAGTGTTTGATAGCATAAAATCAAATTTCATTAGAAACTCATTTGTTTTAAAAGAAGTTTACAATCGATGTGCTAGAAAATTAGTTGTTGAGCACATCGAGAGGTTTTCCAAAATGATTCGTCAATTCACAACCTGAAACAAGTTTGATTCACAAAGAATCGCACCATCGTTACTTTCCATTTGTCACAAGTTTAATCCATAGTTGGATTTCTCACTGGTTCACCTACAAGAGCTTGTTGTGTGATGTTGGCTCTAGAAGGATTTCCATTACTTAATTGTGCAGTTCTTTCGTATCACTCGGGATGTTTGGCCAATTCCACGAGGATAATGCGAATGTTCTCTTAACATCTTTACTTGTTGTCACAGGTGTGTGGAGAATACATGGCTCAATATGGAAAAAGTGTCCTAACGAGATTTTGGATGTTCTCAAATCTCTTTAGACTCAATAGTGCATTTTTGGTTTTAGGTGGTCGGAGCTGGACGCGGACTACCACCTATCAATATGAACTAACTCGGGAGTGAGAAAGATGATAGAATCGTTATTTGATAGCTCCGTGAGAAATGAAACAAGAAGCCTTTAAGGGATCTTGAGTAGCTTGGGAGGGTTGTGCAGCGTATCATGGTCCATGATTACTTGTATTCAATGTCAGCAATCAAACCATGTGATTAGACAGATATGTATATATTGTGACACCCCACCCCCCCCCCCCCACCCCCCCCCCCCCACCCGGTTTTTCGCCAATGTTTAAGGAGGGTTGCTTATCTTTCACCCCTTTTATCTTCCCCTCCACCCAACATTTCTTTTTCATTCTTCAACCCCTTCAGTGCTTACCGAGACTTCATTACTAGAACCTTGTTGGGTTTATTACCAGAGTTACTAGTCTCTACCTTCGTCCGCACTTTCTTATTTCACATATACTCCTTTTGTAATCATACCTAAGGACTTCTACACTAACTAGTGGGTTGTCCCTGGGTAGATCCCTCCGGTTCTGGCAGGATCGTGGGAGCGAGTTCCTGATAAGTTGATTACAGGGTCGGTCTTAGGTATTTCCACGATAGCCATCATATACCATTCGCTCCCCCTTAATATGTGCACCGATATTCGAAAAGGTTTAGCACATATGGAGGAGCCTACACTTGAGTTTAAAAGATCACATTTTATATCATATTTTCATAATTAAACCACATTTTCTCCCCCGAGCAAAAATTTCAAATCCATTGAGATTTTGGGTCTCAATTGATTTAAGTTAGGAAAATTTGGGAGAAAGTGTGTCAGGTTTATATAATCCGAATATGAAACATAGAGTTACTTAATGTACAAGCCTAAGTTACAGTTTTAGTCACTACATAATAATGTACTTATTACAACAACATATAAGATATACTACCCCTCATTCGGTTCTCTTTAGCAACCGGTAGTCGCCTTCTCGAATCCTTCCACCTTGGAGAGTCAATGACGGTGAAATCATGCTTGAACTCAAATCCAGTGGCCTCCCATCGAGGTTTGGTGAGGTTTAGCTGTGTCTGGTAACTCTCAATTCCCAGTTGGAAGTCTTCTACACGTTGTCTGATCACTAAGTTTCTGGTCCATAGATTGACAGCGGTAGTTAGAATCTTTTTGTCTTCGGGTGATAGGTGGTTCAAGTGACCTTGAAGATTTAACAAGTACAGATCTTCAAAGTCACTAGGGTACATGTATTTGAAGTCTCTTTCTGCTATGATGTATTCTTTGAGATCAGCTCGACGAAGGACTATCTTCTTCATGTAGTTGTACCCGTACATTGAAAAGACTTCGATTCGAACGACACTTAAGATACGCATATGATGTCTTCTACACGTTGTCTGATCACTAAGTTTCTGGTCCATAGATTGACAGCGGTAGTTAGAATCTTTTTGTCTTCGGGTGATAGGTGGTTCAAGTGACCTTGAAGATTTAACAAGTACAGATCTTCAAAGTCACTAGGGTACATGTATTTGAAGTCTCTTTCTGCTATGATGTATTCTTTGAGATCAGCTCGACGAAGGACTATCTTCTTCATGTAGTTGTACCCGTACATTGAAAAGACTTCGATTCGGACGACACTTAAGATACGCATATGAGTCCTTACTGCTCGGCGGTCTCCTTCAGATGAGAATCGGTCGATGTAGAATCGTTGTCTTTGAAACCACCAGTGAGAGATACCATACATAGCTGCGATGTCATATTTGCATTCCTCTTCAATCCAGAACTGATCAGGCACTAGTTGCTCCAAGCCGACATCAGGATAATATGCCGCCTTCATCTTTGAGATTGACAAGGCCGGTCTGCCAACCTTGCGACCATATCGTAGATACTCCAGGTCTTTGTTGAAGAAGAAGTCCGGTTGAATGGTTACATGGCCTGGTTCACCACCCAGTGGAAGTGGCTTGCTGACGTTGTACCTGAGGATTGTATCATCCACTTGATCAGTGAGAAGTTTGTGGCACTCTTCCATTTGGAATTGGAGATGAATCACGTCAGGATGAAACACTTTAACGATTTCGAATGCAGGGCCTTCCAGGTCTCGAAGTGTCAGGTGAGTGATTCCTTGTTGTTTGCAGTACCAATCCACAAATATCGCCATATCCCCGGTTTGGGCAAGTAGAGAGTTTTCCGGTGGAGGTACATATGTCGACTTCAGAGCAGAGGCCCAGTTGTTTGTTGGCATAGTCAGATCAGATGATGGAATAGTCCAAGCAGGTTCTGGAGTGGCCGGTCTGTCTTCAGTGAGAGGTTTCCACCAGCTCTGCCTCAAGTTGACTGTAGGAATATGATCACGTCCTACCTCATCACCACTAGAATATGCTTGTTCATCTGCAGTGGTTTCATCATCCATATAAAGGTCATCAGGAATCGTTGTGATTGAGGGCTTGACCCGGGTGTCAGTCGTTGTCCAAGCAGAGTATTCAGCTGAAGCAGCTGTCTTTGAGGAACTTGGAGCCGCGGTGCTTGTTGACTGATCTCCCTGATGAGTGGATGAGGATGGAGGAGGAGCTTGAGCAGAATCGGAGGCTCCGGTTGTGCCAGAAGCCCCTGATGCGCCTGACGGTGGTGGAGGAGGAGGTGGTGGTGAAGGTGGAGACCCAGGCGGAGTATTTGGAGAATCTTGCTTACTTTTCTTCTTAGTTTCCTCCTGAGCCTTATCTACATCAAAGTCCTCAATTTCATCACGACGGATGGAGTCCTGCAGTGCTTCATATGCTACTCGGTGGTTAGCATGTCCCTTGTCATAGTTCTCCTCCAACATGCGTTGGAGCAGAATTTCCTTCATGTCAGACGTAGGGAGATCCTTGAAGCGAGCACGAAGAGGAGCTCTCATTGCATGCTTGACTGATGAGATAACCACCTCCTTAACTGATTCCTCAATCTTTCGGTCAATCTCATGTGATTCAATAAACTCCACCGTCTGCTCTCTGATCATTTTGGGCCAGTCCATGGTTTCTAATTTATGGATCATGCCCCCCTGCTTGGTTAGACATGATTCCAGAGCTTGATTTTCTTCCACTAGATTTGCAATAAACTCTTCAAGTTAGTTCACCTATACATTTGATGACGATGGGATCTGAAGGACCTTGTTGTGGTTGAGGTGTAGTGAAAGTTGTTGTTGTGTGTGGGTTGTGGTTGTGCGTGGTGGTATATGGCCATTATGAACATTAGGCAGAATCGGGTCTAGGCACTGGGAACCGATCACCGGTGTTGTATAGGAGGGATGACAGAGGTGGTCCATGCTGGATTGAGATGGAACAACATCGATTAACTTCAGTGTTGCTGTGTCTTCTCATTCACGGCCTCCGACCGGTTGATATTGAAGACTTATCGCCATGCTGAAGTCTTTGCCTAGTTGTTGAAGAGAAAACAACGTCCCTGTGGAGCTTGCAGGTTCCTCGGGAATCACCTGTTCATTAGTTGTCATCTTTAGGTTGTCCTGAATGTTAGGGTAAGCCGTGGCAGTGAATACCCATTCATACATATGCTCAGGTTGTGGTTGACTGTAGCATCATGTGATTTCAACATCTCGGAGTGTTCAAGGTTTGGTCCAGCTGAGAACACTAAGAGGTGGTAAGTTGAGATTTCAGCTACATCATCAGGGTTGGTCCCAGCCTGGCCTTCATTCTAGTTTACCAGGGTTCATTTGATCCAACCTGGCTTCATTCATTGAGTCTTGCTTTGTCACTGGAGAGTCTGGCTCATCAAAGTCGCTGTCACTACCGATAATACCTAGTTCGCATATAAAGGACGTGGAAGTCTCACGTCCCGATGTTTAAGTTGGTACGTGAGAACGTCTGCTGATTATTGTTTTGTTCTGCGTGGCTTTCTTTTTTAACACAGGCGAAGTGGACCCCTTTGAGTTGGGTAAGCATCCGTTAGGCTCTCTTCCAGAACCTTTTTGTCAGAAAATCTTGCCTCCGTGTCTTCAAGCCTGGTTTAGCAAGCATTGAAACCCCTTCGTCAATGGTACTTCATCTACCAAACTGCTTAAGAACTCTTATAGTTCTCTTCTTAAACCATTTTCCCCGCCTTAGCACGTTTAGCTAGTGGTTTTAGGGCCTCTAACGATTCCGACACCGGCTTACGTTTCTTCTCTTTAGGCTTGACCGGTGCAGGTTTTGTTTTCTTAGTTGCGGCTTTAGGATCGGTCAGTTTAGCTTGCTTGGTTAACTTCGGTTTGGTAGGTTTTGCAGCTTTAGGTGCAGGAGATTAGGTCACTCACTTCTTTACCCCAGATATCTTTGATTGCTTTGCAACTTTCTTCAAGATAAGCATCATATTAGTATGCATCATCGAATGACATCCTTATATCGAGTTCATTCGGTATAGTCATCCCAATGACTTCTCGCTTTAGTCCCTTAGCACTGAACTTGGAGATTACCTAGTTACGGTTCCTTGTAGGCAAAATGGAGTGGAGACTACGGGTCTTGGGTAGAATTTGTGCAAGCCTTGCAGGTGAAATATGATTCAACTTAGTGAACCGGGTACTTAGGGATCATAAATGATAGTCGTTTCTTCTTTCCCTATGTATGTTGTGCAGATTTCTCTTGTCTTTCTGTTGTAATTGTGGATGGATGAGTAATTTCTTCCACATCCGTTTCAGCATTATTCATGTGAGGCTCTTGACAACACCCCAAAGGATTTGTAGCACTGGAGCTCTTGGCCTTTCAAATCCAGAAGTCTTTCCCGTAAGGCACAGATTGATAATGGTTGTGAGTGCCCTCCACGGTTGGAACATGTCATTAGTGGTGACATTAGACAAGTGTATGACTTCCTTTGGATACCCCAACTTATTGACAAATTCAACAAGAGTATCAGGAGTTGGAGGAGGAGAGAAGGCCCGGTTGTTGTCGACTGGCGTGATCTGAAGAGCGTCTCTGAGTGTGTCTTTAGTGAGATCAAACCATTGCTCGTCCAGTTGACACTTATAGCTCCCGACTTTACTGTCAAAGCAAATAGTATCCCAGAATTGTTGAATATAAATAAACAGGTTATTGTGGGGCTGATGAAGCTGTAAAAGCTCTGAAGAAATTGTTTGCTTTAAGAATATCACATAATCTTGTAAATGGGATGGGTTGAGATTTTTCTTCATTAGATAGCAGTTGCTGTTCCCAATTGGCAACTACGCTATGCGTGGATGCTTCTGTTCATCATGTATCGAACAGTGGTGCCAATTGCGGGTGCATGTTCCAGTTCACGCATTGATTTGCACCCAGTTACCATACAAAAGAATGAACATGCAGAGACGGTATTGTTTGATGCGAGCAGGTGCTCGAACAGTTAGCACGGTATGATCAAGATCATCGTTATTAGTTAAATCTAAGTGTTTGGTAGCTCTTGAATCAAACGGACGTTATATCATGTAAAGAGAGACATTGACAAACGATTAAACCACAAGATTCTAATGGCAATTTCCAACTATGCCCTGGACGCATGTAACTTTTACAATAGCAAAATGCAAGATTTAATCATCGCAAGTCGCAATCCACCAATACGCAATGGACTAGAACATTTGATCAAAAAGCCAATGAATGATTTATAAGCTAATATCAAAACGCAGCCATTTAAAACGCAATTAGCTAGATGTGCAAAACGCAGCCAAAATCAAAACGCAATGAGGTCAAAACGCAACACTCAAAACGCAGCCATTTAAAATTTTTCGAAATGGGGGCTTTACTATTTTAATATTTTAAATTTCTTCAAACCAAAACGCAATGATTGCGTTTTGAACCTGTTTAATATTAAATAACCAAAACGCAACATAAGCTCAGGTAGCAAAACGCAACGACTATAATATCATCAAAACGCAATCATGACAGGAATACCAAAACGCAATTAAAAATCAAATCTTCAAAACGCAATCACGATCTAATCCCCAAAACGTAACCAAGAAATTTCTAAGCATAAACTCTTACAGAATACGAACTCAAAACGCAATCAAGAACCTTTAAACGAGCAGATTCAATCCTACAACCTAAAGCATCTACGACTTCACCTATTCATTACATCTAATCCATTATGCATAGTAGCTACAATATCAACAATTCACTGCATTTCTACACATCATCGCTCCATATTTTGACTTAAAGTTAACCTCTTTTGCGAAAATACAAGGATCTAGCTAGAGATTGGGAAAGAAATGAGACATCTCAGAAGCTTTTACATATCAATCTAATGGTTCCCAGCCAATCAAAACATAGTTCGAAACAATAACAGATTTGGTTGTATTTCGTGCGTACGAATATTCTAAATACATCAACAAGTTAATGTAAGTTAGCAGATTAATTTATTATCAGGTATGAGTGATTCACAACATAGAATGATTGATACCTAGCACGATCTACACACAATCTTTAACGGTCTAGTCTGAAAACGGCAGTGAGGAGTGGATAAGGTTTTGAGAAAGGTTTGCACGTTTTGGATATTGTTGACTAAATCAAAACGCATTTTAGCCCCTTTTTAAACTAATTGATCTTTCTAAATTTGTCAGAAAATGGTCCTCTCTTTCACTTTCTAGTCTTTTGATATAACATATACAAGTGTCAGATTGGTCCTTCATGATAATAAGTCTAGGAACAATTAGCACAATAGCATTTACGACCCTATACTTGACATAATCGACTATTTGATCCTTTTTAGAGTCACATTAGTTTAACTCCCCTTTATACCATATCCCGTTAGCACCCAAACTTTTCTCAGTTATGTATACCATATGTTCAAATGTCCGTTAAATGTCATAAATTTGAAAAACACTCTCCCCTCAATCAATGACCCATTTTCTATTTATAGAGCTGTAGTCGTTGATTGAGTGTCAAATTTTATGAAAATTCAAGTCCATTGATTTTCAAAAGACAAATTAAACCACCTCGTGATTCTAAATAATTTCGAGATCATAGACGGAAAATTATATGGATAAAAAGAAGACTTCTCTTCTAATCAAGAAGAATAATGCATGAAGCGTACATTAGATCGGATGTTGCTAGGATATAAAGTAATCAATGCCGGGAGAACTTAATCCACTCGTTGTTAGAACAAAACCGTCTTTTTGGCGACGGGCTTCTCATTTTGAAAAGCGGGTTGCAGTTCTGAAATAACTACAAGCATTAGACATGTTTTGAAAGGTTTAACAACTTCCGTTCGAGCTTCATTAAAGACCGTGTCATTATTGATGACATTTCTAGGAAGTAAATTTTATCGATAAACGGAAGACATGTCTTGAAGGAAAACTAGTTTTGGCATTTTCTATCTTCTGATTTTGTATGATTTTTTAGGGGTTTTATAATTTTTGTATTTTTCTTTTTGGGTTTAATATTGTACATATTTAATAGATACTTTAAAGCCAATCCGTTACTCATCTATGATCACTCCTGAAGACTTTTAAGTGTCTACGGCTTCATACATTCATGCCAAGCCTTGGGAGAATGAATTCTGAATCATTTCTCCTGGGCAAGCGGCCTTAGTGATATATATCCGCCTGTGAGACTCTGTCCTTCGTTAATACAACTAATAAAAAAAATATAAACCACTCCTTTTTCCACTTGTTCTCTCTGATGTAATGATGTCGGATGTCGATGTGTTTAGACCTCGGAGTGGCTGAACGTGTTGCCAGCTGAGGGTATTGCAACTCTTGTTGTCACAGTTTTTAGAGAGGATGCGATTGTAAGCGAGCCATATATCTGATAATTGAGACGATCCTAGGATTTGGGCACAGAGCAACCAGAATCGCGATGTATTCAGCTCTGTAGACGAGATGGTAGAATGGACGTGTTAGTTTGCTTCTTTGATGACCTAGCTAACTAAACTTATCACCCAGGATCACTGAGCACTGCCAGATTTTACTTCTGCGATGTCTGACAAACCTGCATTGTTCTGCGTCTGCGGTATGACTTTTAGTGCTGACGGTGTCTTTCGGATACCCAAGACCATATGATGGTTCCCTTAGAGATATCCAAAAGACCCGTTTAAATGCCTCAAGGTGCTTTTTAGTGGGCTAGATTGATATCTGCAACATGCACACATCAAATTACTAGGTCAGTTACGGCATGAGGTACATCGGGGACCCAATCTTGCTGCGATATTTGGTTTGGTACAACAGGGGTCCTTAGAGGTCCTCATCCGTTTGTTCGCTTCCACCATAGTGAGTGTCAACAGGGTCACTTTTTTTGAAGGTCAAATTTCTTTAAAATCTCATTTGTATATTTGAATTGATTAATGAAATGCTCTTTAGGATTTTGTGGAAATTTGTAAGCCTAAGAAAAATGATATTTGACCCATCATCGACTTTGAAATTTAGATCTCATTTCATTAGAAAACAGGTCACAATCTTTGGGGTCGGTCGAGGCAAATATGATATCATTAATATATTTGAACATGAAGAGTGTGTTTGCTCTGTTTTCCGACTATGAACAAGTTTGGATCGACACAACTTGGAGGAATCCTTGTGCCAGAGAATCTTTGACAAAGTGTCTTAACCATGATCGGGGAGGCTGTTTTTAACCCGTAAAGTGCTTTTTCAGGACGATAGACATGATGTGGACGCTCAGGGTCAACAAAGCCTTTCGGTTGGTGGATATAGACTTATTCTTTGAGCTCGCGTTTAAGAATGCGTTTTCAGTCCATTGATAAACTGTCATGTTTTTGATGGCGGCATTGCAATGAATATCCTGTTTACTTTATGACGAGCACGAGGTGAAGGATTATCCTCAAATCTAGACCTTCTTCTTGACGAAATCCTTTTGCTACAAGACGTCCCATTGTTTCAAACACTTCCACCATACTGTCAGTTTCACCTTTATAAATCCTTGAGAGCAATTATCATGGCATGTTATGTCTGGAGGTGGTACTAATTCCCATAGGTCCAATCGATCAAATTCATGGGATTTCTTCTTGCATGGATTTTTAAACCAGCATTGTCTTCAGTAGGTTTGCAGAGATTTGTAGTTTTTCAGTTTGGGACTTTGGACAAGTATGGAATTATTTAGGACCACAAGGCATCCATTGCAAGAAGTTTCCGAGTGGATACCGGTCGAGAGGGATTCCCAATAATGTTATCAAGAGGATGAGAGTCGGTCCATTTCCGGATATGTTCATGAGGTTGAGTGGATTGGTGGGTCTGCATCATGATTTCCATAGTGATTGATGCTTCAGAGGTTGGATCTGGGGCGAACCCATTACAAATGAGTTGGGATCAGCTGCAAGCAATAGGGATTAACCTCTGCTTATTGCTCACCCTGCTACACCATGATGTTACGATGTGGAAATGTTGATCCGGTGTGATGAATATGACTTCAGAATGGTGCGTCGAGTTCAATTGTAGTAGACACTGATGGACCTGTTAGAGGACATGGACCTGGGTCTTGTTGCTACTTTAGTAATAGGATCCTGACGATACCCGGTGGATTATTATATTCATCAACAGAGGTTGACAATAACATCTCAATTCTTTATTTGTGGTGGTACATATGGAATAGCAGGAGCAGGATTGGGTATGAGCCTGAACTTATAGGTCCAGGGCGTACAGGTAGGAGCGGGTACTGGAGGGATCTGTACAAGAGCATCTGCTCAGACAGCTATCGAAATTGAACGTGAATAGTTTCCATGATTGTGTCGGGTGCGTTTGTGTAGATTCTGTAACTTTCTGCTCTGTGCATATCCAAACAAATATTCCAATATCAGCTGTTGGTTGGAGTTTTCAAGATCCTCGCTGTCATTTGTAGGGTACAAGGCACTCAAAGAAACGGAAAAATGTGAGATCTGGACCTTCTTTGTATGTACTAGCTTCATATGGGTGTTTTGTCCCATGACGTGTGTAAATAGGGGATCGGTTTGGGTTTGTAAAAGGCAGTAGCCACAGCTTTCAGTCCAAAAGGAAACAGCCGGTGCCTTGGAAAAGATTAGCATTGTCCGAGCTGCCTCGATAAGAGTTTAGTTCCGTCTTTCGACAATGTCGTTCTGCTATGGAGACCTTGGCACTGTCTTTTGGTGAAAGATTCCAACTTTTTCATAATAATCATACAGAGTCTTGTTGACAAATTCAGTTCATTGTCGTTGGCGTTTGTGTCTGTGCGAGATTTCTTACTGTTTTGGTGAGTACCAACTTGTATTTGCTTCAGAAATTGATGATACACGCTGGCGTTTATCCTTTGATCTCAAAAACTTGAACACGTAAACGAGAGGAATTCTCGATGAGACAAAGATATATTATTCCATTAATAGTTTGCACATGCAGCGGTCCAGATAAATCCATATGAAGGGTGTTTAGAACTTCAAATGGTGTTTTAGTTTTGGGTTTGTGGGTATGTTTTTGCTCTTTCATAATTTGAATGCAGAACAAAGATGATCTTTTCAAACTTTAATCTTGGTAAGCCTCTGACAATGTTTTTCTTGCAGGATCTTTGATGGTACCGAAGTTTCAAGTGGTTAAACGCCGAAGCCATAACCATGATTTGTGCTTGGAGGTTTGGATAGCAAGCAAATTAGGGAGGACTTCATCATGTCTTCAACATAAATAGTGTATAAATTAGAACCACGGGACCTTTAGTAATTCAACACATCCGTATCATGAACATATCAAGATTGCTTTTGAAGGCAATTTAAAGCTGAATCAACAAAATTTGGACGACAGGAAAACAAATTATGCCCCGTCCTTCCCATAATATACCATGGTGTTACACTGTCACTAACGAACTTAATCTCATAAACCATAATAGCACACAAAGTGGTCAGTCCGAATCTAACTGTCCCGATATAAAATTTTTCACAAAAATTCATGAGCTTGATCGATCCCCGTCATAGTTTTGTACAGCTTGAGTCAAATGCAAAGGACGATTTGTACGGGACTGCATTTGTAGACAGACACAGATGGGAAGTTTGGAAAGTAGGGATCCCCACTGTTGGGTTGGGTTCGTTGGTTTTAGCACAAGCAATGTCTGAATTCCGGTAGGTTTAGTGAGGCTAGGTAAAGGGCCACTGATCACCTAGGGGTTAATGATTCTTCCTGGGGTCTCCACTTGATAACCAACATTTTAAGAGTTGCAGTTGGTTTCCAATTTGTTTGATATGTTAGGTTTTCCATACTTGTTTAACTTGCTTAGGTTTCCACTTGATTAAATGGCGCACATCATTTTTAACATTGGGGATGCATTCACAGATTGCAAAATAAGTATCATACACATAAATGAGTAGCGAAAATATGATTCTGTTAATGTTGCACAAAGAATGAGAATATTGAATTAATTACGTACGTTAGTGCTAATACTTGGATTACACGATTCATGGTTTTAAGACTATATTAATTGTCTAGGGTGTTTTTCTACTTTCTTCATGCTTTCACTTTTAGTGGCGGGATCTTCTGTTTTCTTGAGTATGCTCCTGGCTAAGATCCGCTAGATCAATGCA
Organism: Tanacetum coccineum; assembly: GCA_026074375.1. Classification (NCBI taxonomy): domain Eukaryota; kingdom Viridiplantae; phylum Streptophyta; class Magnoliopsida; order Asterales; family Asteraceae; genus Tanacetum; species Tanacetum coccineum. The sequence continues at coordinate 23,528 of BQNB010019247.1, forward strand.
ATGTTTACTCCTGTATCAAGGAGGAACAGGGACATTAGATGCTGGAGTGTGCATTGGTCTACATGTTTGTTGTTGTAGAACTATTGATGTTGCAATTTGGTTCTTCAAAAGGTAACTTGCTTTTTCATAGGGGTGTGCGATGCTTCTTATCTTGTTGATTTGAAGACATTTGGGCCATGTGCAAAACACATATTTCTAATAGTCCTAAGAATGCTTAGTGTAACGGAAGCAATATGCGAGTGATTATCTAAGGTCTTTCAACTTTGGCTTCTTTTCTATTTGTTGAAGTGTATCTACACTTTCCTTAGGATGCCTAAGATTAACTAGATGAAACTTCTATTGATTCCTATTGCGAGGGGGAATAGGATCAACATCTTTAGCATACTTTACTGGGCAAGTCCATTTGTTTATACCCAGATTTGTAGTGACAAACAGTGGACCGTATTCTGTTGTTTGGACCGGTCTGACTCTCATTTTCATTTTAGGGCAGTTATCTATTTTAATTTCTTAGCACGCGTAATCTTGATCGAATCATACAATTCTGGTAGTGCTGCTTAATCTTTGCATTTTTCTTCCTAAAAAGCTCATTTTGTTATTTGAAAGAAAAGTAACCTTTTTTAGTTAATCTGTGAGATCTGAAAGTATAGGGCCCTAAAATTAACGTGTAGGTCTGTTCACAGGTTTCCTAGATGAGATATTTGCATTTTCAGCGTTTGGATGACGTTGTCTTTCTTGAAAGTGAAGCTTTTCATTGACCGATGACAAAAACGGAGAGTTAAAAATCTAGAGTATCATTAACAGGTGAGGATGGTTTAATTCTGAAAATGTCTTTAAGGTTTTGTACTTTTAACTCCAAGTTTAGGTGGATTTTACCTCAAGATTGGAAATCGGTTTAAAAATTCATCTATAATTATCCTTAGGCATATTATCACATAAATTAGAAGTTGCTTCAAGTTCCAGACAACGGCTTTGACAACATTTGAGCCATTTGCATTTCAATTAAATCTTGATACATTAAGCTCATAATTTCGAATGCACATAAAAACTTCTTTCGACAAACATCTCAATTATATTATCATGTTCAATAAGAAGGTTTTTCCGTTCAATCTCATCATGTTTCCTATCAACAATACTTTGGTCAAGTTCAGCTTCCAACTCATCAAAGGCATCACTCATTTCTTTAACTTCTTTTGTTAGAGCTTTTTGAATGCCCTCAAAATGTTCTTGAAGAGTTTTGAAAAATGGAATGACCTCCGTGAGGTAACATGTCTTGGTTTGTTCAAAACCCCTTTCCCCTTCAGTGATCCCAGTTGGTGTGATTCTCTTTTTACAGGTTTTCTCAAATTTGGAAAAAAGTTGTCTAAGTGTAAAAATGTTAATTTTCACTTAACTTTTGGTTGGAAGCACTCTGGGGACAAGCGTTGCAGGTGTATTTGGAGGATACACAGTCAACGCTTTGATTGGTCTGGTGTTCTGCTCTTTGAGAGCTTCAGCTTTCATCTTAACAATATCTTGAGACCAAAATATTTGTTCTGGGGTCAGTTGTTTCTGTGGTGTGAAGGTCGCTAAAAAATTCTCTTTCGAGTAATTGGGCGGTGTGATATTGACCTTATTATCCACACATTCATTAGCTTTCATTTTATCATGCATTTTCTTCCTAGAAATTTCAGTAAGTTCTAGGGTCTCCTCCCCGTCACGTACTACGGCCGGTGCATGATTGGGTGTGACAATTACATGACCACTATACAGGGCAGGCTGAACTTGCCTTGCACGATGTAGACATAGGGGGTTATTTGTGGCCAATAGTACCTTAATCACCTCCTCTTAATAAGGACCTAGGTTTACACATCATGTGAACTGTTTGAATAGACTGGCCTTGTTTGAATAATTTATCTCGACCTTTATCTTTTAAGTTTTAAGTCCAAAAATTCTTAAGGTATTTATTTTCTTTCTGATTAAATCTTTTTTTCAAGATGTAACTTCATCTACCATTAACTTTGTTATGTTTGATGGTTAAGAGGAGTTGCAATTTTAAGAATGAATATCCTTTTTCAAATTCTTCCTTAATGTTACGGTCACATATAACTATCTTTGTTGTCATCAAATCATTTGTTATCTTTCTTGTAATAAACCTGGCAGTCTTTCATTTACAGTTCAACTTGTTCTTGTTTATTGCAAGTTCAAATTATTGAATTTTCAGCTACTGTATATGTTGGTTGCTTTTAAGGACAAATTGGGCTTTAGGCTATGCAAATTATTATCTTCATCACGTACAATAATTCATTTGGAATTGTAGATGCATTCGTTTTGTTACAACTGGCACTGCGTTGTCCTTTACATACTGATCATATGGAGTCATATTACTACTCGTTAATAAGCATGTGAGTCAACAACGTAGCTTGGTGTCACATCGTTCCTCTTCCCGTGTTCTTCATGATGTTCCACAAATAACATCCTGAAAGTGATCATTGGTCTGTACTCATGATAAGATGTCCAAATCATAAGACGGACGGCTTCATCCATACACTGGATCTTGCAGGATGATAGATTTGCCATGACATAGTGTGTGCGTGGGAGCCTATCATCGTCAGAATCATAAGCATCATCATCATCAGTTTGACACACATTATCCACATTGAGAGCTAAGTCTTGAACGGTAGCTCATCCACATCTTCATCAATGCATTGTCTGTCTACCAGTAGGAACAATAATGTCCTTCATCAAGGACTACCCCATTCCTCTTGAGCTTGCACAGCAAACATTCTTGTTCTTTGAAGTAATTCGTGAGTTTCTGTGGACGCTTGGGTTGAGTGCAGTTCATTGCTATGTGGCCTTACCTGATGCAGTTGTAGCACTTTTAACCACCCCCCCCCCCCCCCCCCCCCCCCCCCCCCCCCCCCCCCCACCCCCCCCCAACCCCCCCCCCCCCCCCCCCACCCCCCCCCCAACCCCCCCCCCCCCCCCCCATGCCTAGCATTGACCTGGTTAGCATTCCCACCTCTGGTCTGTGCTCCCCTATAACAGCTGCACCTGCACCACGTGCAGTATACCTATCTTTTGTTCTGTCGACCTGAACATTCTAAACAACTCAATGCTGTTGTCTTGTATGTAGCTTGATTCCTTTGGGTTTGATAAGTTTTGACGTGATTGTTTGTCGTTAGCACTTAAAATATTGGTGATATCTGGATTACATTTGATCATGATAGCCAGTGACTTATAGGACTAATATTCGACTAAGTATGATAGTTGTTATGTAACTAAGGTACTATAATCCCCTCCTTACTTCCATGGGGGGGGGGGGGGGGAAGGGTGAAGTCATTTTGTAAAAGTGTTGTGTGTGTGTTTCTCCTTCTTTATTCAACAAACACCACATTTCACATTCATTTCCCTTTTCTCTTTATATGAATAAATTATCATCTTTCATTTTACCAAGCATCGGATCTTGTGTTTTGTGGGTGAATCATGTTAACATATTGGCCTAGAGCATAGGGGGAATCCGTGTTGTTTTTCTAAGATTGTTGTGGTTTAAAAGAATCAATTTCGTGGTTGTTTTTTTTTGTTCGAAAAAATACGCAAGAAAATATCAGATTTGATCTATGTTATGGTTAAAAGTGTCTAAAGTTTTGTACTTTCCGGGCTCTACGTCTAATTCCTTGCTCATTACTAGGTGTTTTTACATCATTTCGTAGCTTTCAAGAATGTTTGATGATTTTTTCTTGGCTGCATTTTGTCTAACTGAAGGGGTGTTCTTGATTGCGTTTTGACCGTTGCGTTTTGACCGTTGCGTTTTGACCGTTGCGTTTTGACCGTTGCGTTTTGACCGTTGCGTTTTGACCGTTGCATTTTGACCATTGCGTTTTGACTAATTGAAGACCCTTATTGCGTTTTGCCTAGGGGAGACTCTGTCCATTTCATTTCTTGGTTGCGTTTTGTCTCAAGATCTTGCGTTTTGTCTCAAGAAGACTGCGTTTTGTCCATTGAAAACCCTTGTTTTGAAAACCTAATTTCTCGAAAAAATTTGGGAATATTATAATCAAAACAAGAACAACAAACAAACACCACAATCAAGAATCGAGACTCATAAGACACAATCAACCATAACAACACACCACACAAACAACAACACTTAATCCCAAAACGATCTGAATAGATTCAATTAAATGACAAAATTGCTAGAATTCGGATTACGATGAATTGTGATCAGAGTTGATTTGGTATCCTTATTTGTGCTTGAAGTTAGATTTCACGAAGGCGGTCTACTTATTTCATCATACGAGACTTTCTTCTATTTTTCTATCGATTGATGAATTGCATTGAAGTATACAGCTTACGATAAGACTTGTATTGATTAGTTAACAGCTGTCAGGGTGTGTTAGTTGCATACCTGGTTAACTTCACTTAAGGAGTTACGTTGTAGTACTCAGTGTCACACGCAGAAGTCGATGTGGATAACTTTCAGAGGGTTGTACTGTCGTTACTTTCGGTGTGGGTATAGAAGTACTTAAGATCTAAATCTTGCACCTTTCTTCAATCAACAACAGGGCAAGCTTAAGTAAAATATTTGGGGGATTTCACGTCTTTTTGATGTTTGGTTATTTATCGGGTTTACTTAATGTGATCACAACAATGCCGCAGTATACGAGGTTGGTAGTTAGCCAGAGATGTTTAAAGGTTGAGATGTAATCAGCATTCTCACTGCATATTCAAGACAAGGTACTTTAACAGGTTCTAATCCATATTCTTCAAGGTTCTCAACGACATTATATACAAGACCATGATTATACCAAGTTTTTCTTGATTCTTGCTTCATCTCTCTACGGTTCTGTATGCACAGAGAGTAATGCTTTGTTTGGATCTCAAGATTTGTGCTTATGGACAAGAATTCTCGAGTATATGGCGTACAGCGTCATTGAAGCTTCCGAGGTGAAGGTTCGCAACCATCATGGGGAAAAATGTGTACATCCGGGATTAGTAACTTTGATGTTACCATGTCAACTTCCAGGGGGAAGTAGTGTAGACTACTTTACAAATATGGTTATGAAGTCTTCTGACTAGTGAGAGATGTTGTGATTTCTCGCATGCACCACAAATGATATTCACCAAGCCCTAATGACAAGAAGCAGTGGTCGTTGGTGTGGTTTGACTTCTACAAATTCCGATGTGCACGTCAATGACAAGTAGAAGATTGTTCAAGCTACTTCAAAGTTCCAGAATCTGCTTAAGATAGGGATGTTGGTTTGGGGGGAAGCTGATTCAGAAACTTCGCCAAAAAAGGAGTTATGAAGAAAGACTTTTTCAAGACATGTGCATGGATTGGGGGAAGTTAATCATGTTCTTGCATACTAATGTTCCTGTACAAGTAAAGTCATGAAGATCTAATGCTGGACAAAAGTATTTTTTTTTATGTTTTTATTACTTGTTTGTTACAGCTCTACAGCGTTTCAAGACAAGGAGGAACTCAGAAGACATCTTAGCTTGGGATAGTGCTTTGGAAGATTTATTTCTATTGTATTTGTACATTGATAGGAACATTGTAGGAATTCGTATGTGTCATATATTTGGGGAAGATTGATTAGCCTTAAAATTATGGTGAATATCCGGAATTACATTGATCATATTTAGAGTGAACATATAGGGACTAATAATGACTTAAGTATGATTGTTGTATGTCATAGTACTAAAATACCCCTCATATTCCAATGGAGGGGTGAAGCTCACTTTGGTAAAAACATGTGTGTGTGGTTTTCTCTTCTTTTCTCTCAACAAAACACACACATATTCCACATCTTTTTTCCCTTTTCTCTTTTTAATGAACTAAATCCTTCTTTCATTTTACCTATGCCTCCGGAATCTTGTGTTTTGAGGGTGAATCGTTGTTAACAGTTTGTTTGGGAAGGAAGCGTTTGTTTTGACTGGGTGGGTAAGGCATGTGTGTTGGGTAGGTTCTCGAATTAGGTTGTTAGTTGGGAAAGTCCCAAATCAGATTGTGGAGGTATCAGCAGTGTGTGGTTGATGATATGTGGTCAGTGGACATTGTGATGATTTGTGAATGATAATGTGTGTTGTGAACATTGGACATCATGGTAAGAGATCAACTGTTGTTGTGTGAGACGTGCCTAACATCATCTGATTCTCGTTGGATGTGTCCCTCGTCGTTGCTTTTAAAATAAGTCATTTATTTGTTGATCAAAGTTGAATCCTTTAAGCCTTTTTATGTTTCCTCAGCTGTATACAATTCTACCATTCTGGCTACATGATTATACAACTTTGAGTTCACTGTATTTTGACATTGTCATCTTGATGTCCGCATTGTCATTATTGAGCTTGGCAAAATGACATAGTAGTCGTGATTAGTTTCTCCCTTATTGTTATGACAAAAGTGTTCAAGTCATCATTCAGTTGTGAGTTCACGGTCTTCCTTTGTTAATTCAGTTCCCTTCCAAAGAATCTTTCACATGTCCAATATGTCCCTTTGATCAGTGTAGTGACTTATTAAGTGGAATAGTTTATCTTTGGTAACTTGAGTTTGATGTTTGTTGCCCGAATATATGCATTGTACATATGTTCTCATCCTGTGACTGATCGTATAGACTCCGAGGTCGTTTCAAGTCCTAGATGGAGGAGATCTTCAGTGTCCTTTTTTCCAGAGCAAACAATTACTCGCGATGGGTCCCATCTGGAACAAGGTTCCTTCCATCATTTGACTTTTACAATGTTTTACCCCTTCTCATTACCTCGACATTACAACATCGAATACGTTGTTGCAATGATGAAAAGTCATAGTTTATCAAGCATACGTGTGGTCGGGTGGTATCGAACCGGCACATTGGTTATTCCTCTGAATGTTTAGGCCATTAGTGAGTTCTTGTATATGATTTAGTTGATTGATCTAAATGATTCTGTGATTGTATGTTATACGTGTTGATTTTTGTTGGATTAGGTGATATGTTGTAATATGTGATTTGGCATGGTTGAAATAAGTTAACTTAATGACGTTAATGATAAAACTTAGGCATAATACGTAGTGAATTCTAGTAAAACGCAGTGTTGTTTCATCTTAAAACGCACTAGTCTTGTCAAATGCAATAAGAAAATGATGCCAAATCGTTGTTTTTTAGCTTGAGTATTTGATTTCATAACGATTAACTTTGAGATTGGGTCTAAACGCAACCAAATAAAATTAGGGCAGAGTTTCCCTTAGTAAAACGCATCATTGGTCTTCAAAACGCAACCTGCAGTCAAAATGCAATGAACCAAAACGCAATTTCCAAGTCAAAACGCAACTACCAAAACGTAACCTCTAATAAGACAAAACGTGGTATTGTTGTACTATACAAAACGACAAAACGCAGTGTACTTTCTTCTGACAAAACGCAGTACTGTTCACCAAAAAAGCAACGAAGGAATGTCTCAAAAAAGGTCAAACGCAATAATGAATATACGAATTTTTCACCTTATAAAACACCTAAAAAATCACCTTATATTGAACGTTTTTACTTGGTTTTCTTTGGCATACAACTTGGTCCTAGAAAGTTATACAACATTTCTAAAAACACTAACTTTAACAACCAACCATGAGATTAAAGAGTGTCAAGAATAAGACCATAAAACCTTCAAAAAACCAAACTTTTGATCTAAATAACCAAGGAACGACACACATTCTAGCTAATCATCCATGGCGCTCTGATACCAATCGTGTATATTTAGATATCATAACACAAGCATGGTATGGATTGGTTGGCTAATTATCTAGAGAGAAAGGAAGGTTTCTATGAGAGAGAAATAATGCATACATGAAAAGTGTGATAAGAAAGAACAATCCACAACCCGCTTCCCTATGGCTTGAAAAGGGGTTTATATAAAAGGGTTTGTAAGCTTATGGGCGTTGGGGTTGGGCTTCCTTGGGTAAAAAGACCCAGCCAATACCGAAAAGCTTACGCTTACTTTTCTAACTAGAGCTATGCTATATAAACGATACAAGGGGGTGACCGCGTCTTTTTCATAATCCTATACACATTCTAATCTTTCTCTATCCTCTCCTCTCTCTTTCTCTCTCTACTTTCTCTCTCTAGACTTATCACTATATTGCTTATTGATCCTGAATTCAGACCTAACAAGTGGTATCAGAGCTGCACAGGCGATTTAGTGGTGTTTTGGAGAGCTTATTCCGACAGCTTATTCATGCGGCTTATTTTGAGCTTATTTTGTACTTATTTGGTCTAGATTTTAGCTGTGTTATTTTGTCTATTTTCATGTGCTTTTAATGATTTTCAGCATATTTTGGTCAAACTGCTTATTTTTGGTCAAACAAGTCAAAACAGCTTATTTTTGCTTATTGAGCTAATTTCTGTTGTGTTTATTAAAAACCGAATTGTATGCTTGCGGTTTATAATATGTAAGCTGTCGTAGCGCTATATAAGTCAAAAATCTGCTATATTGGAGCGTTAATTTTCAAATCAGCAGTGTACAAGTCAAAATTCTGTAAAGTTGTTACAAAATTTGAATTCTGTTGGTACAAAGTTGGTTACAAAGTGGTTCAAAATCAGTAAAATCTATTGCAAAAGTCAATCTCAGTAATTTAATATTTTTTAGATCTCAGTTTATCTTGTTGTGTTGTTTAACTTTTTCCATGATCTTAAAGATTCTATAACACAACACGATTTTTCATCATAGTGCTTTGTGTCAGAATTCAAACTGGAGTCATCCCGGTAATCAAACAGATCCAAATCATCTCAGTTTTTAATCATCATGATTACCATCTTGGAAACTGATTCAATATTAAATCGCAAAAATCAAACTCGAAAATAACTAATCGGTTCTAAATCGGAAACTCATCTCGGATAAAGTATCGTCTCAGTTGTTTTTTTGTGTCTTACAAATTCTGTTATGAATCTTTAAGTTTGAAAGAAAACAATTCATCATAGGATCTTGAAGAATCTTTTCTCTCAATTCAAAAATCATTGCAAAACTCGGAACAAATTCATAAACACGAAACAAAAGTTTAATTCATCTCAGATTCTATAAACTAGGAAAACATCATCTCAGTTCCATCATATTCTATTTTCAATATTCAAAGAAATGACAAAAACAATCTTGATTTCATCATTTCTTTCTTTCGGTATCATCAAAATCTCATATTGGGTTTTTGTGTTCAACTCTTTCGAGCATTAAAAGATCTTTTAAGATCTTCTCATCTTTTTAACCCATCTCATCATTGATCCAAAACTGTTTTCGAATCAATACTCAATCTTTTAAGAAAAATAAATCAACCACAGCCAAGAAAACAAAAGAAACCAAAGTTGATCTCAGATTCGATTTGTTTCGTATCACATATGTGATTTAGAGAATGCTAAAAATAGGAGACCTTCAATCGAAAAAAAAATCATCTCATCATAGATCTATTTCTAAAGCATATCTTCAGTTCACTTTTCGAAAATCATAAAAGAAAGGAAAATAACAAGAAGTTTTCATCCTCTCTTTTTGTTTCGATTCAAATAAAAAAGAAAACTTAAGTCAAACCAACCTGTTTTTCAAACGACTTTTTTCATTATCTTAGAAGGGTGCGTTTTGTGCTTTACTCAATCAAAAATAATCAAAAATCTTCTTGTGTTCTGTCTTGGGTTAATCGTTTGTGGTCTGGGTTAGTAGTTTGAGTTTGTGAGATTTGTATTTATTGCAAGATCATATGTTATTGATCGTATTGAGTTTGATTGAGTGTCGTATTTTTGTAAGAGATTAGGTGTTTGAATGAATGATACTTAAAAGTAGTGGCGTGGTGTTTGTTTTGATTGAGAGTATTTCAATCTGAGTTTGTTTGTGAAAGAGTGAATAAGAAAGAGGCAGAGTGTTTTTGTATCATGTTTTAGTGTTAGGTGAAGTTGTTTGTTGTGTGTATAGGGAAAAAGGATAAAAAAGAGGCGTGCGTTTGTAAAGTACTAATTTGGGTTTTTGTAAAGTGAGATTTTAGGGTAATCGTCTATATTTGGCTGAATTTTGGTACTAGTTGTGTGAGTAGTGTGTTGGTACTAATTTTGTCACGTTTTGGGCTGAATTTAAATAGGGACATAAATGGGTTGTATGGTTTTGAGTCTTAACCGAAATTAGTTTAAATGGGGACATAAAAGTGATCTTGGTCTAAGATATAATCTAGTCTTGTGTGCTAGCATAATTTGAGTTGGTCGAAATTTATTTAAGTGTTGTATTAAAGTCGAGGTTTTGATATTCTGTGATAAATCTTTGTGTCGTTTGAAAATTTTGTAACATTAGAATTGGTTTGGTCGTAAATTTTGATAGTATATGTTTTTTTTGTTAATTACCGAAAGATTTTTCGAAAGTGATTAAAATTTTTGAGTTGAATTTTTGCTTTGTGTTGGATTTAAATCGTGTTAAAAATTTCTAGAGTTTGTTGAGTCAAAATAAAGAAAATGGAATTTAACGAGGAAACAATACGCTTAGTTTAGGAGGCAGAAAAACAACGATTGCTTGCTCAAAAAGTCCAACAAGAAAACACGACTTTGTCAAGTCAGTTTGAGTTGCTTAAGTAAAGAAATCAGATTTTGGAGGGTATTAACAAGGAAAATAATTACCTCAAAGAATTTCTTGAGGCTGATGAACGGGCAAAATGTTATTATAATCAAGCTAGTTCTATTGATCGTGATCGAGTATCATTCGAGATCTTGAGAAACAACGAGAAAAATTGAGTTAGTTTCAAAGATAACAAAAGACAAATTCAATTACTTCAAAAGACACAAACGATTTTCAAACAAACACAACGTGACAAAGAGGAAAAATATCTTAATGATATTATTCAGTTACAAGATAAAATCAAAGATCTTGAAAACGTTGTTTGTAAAATGGGCAGATCAACTGACACACTTCGGTTGCTTACAAATGAACAAAAAGCTTTTCGGGATAACTTACGTAAGTCGGGTGTGGGATATAACGGTTCTTGTGTTCTTTCACAAGCTTATGCTAAAATTCCTAAGTTGTATCGTGCTTATGAACTTTGTGATAAAAATGAACAACTGCATGTGTTTGATTCTGAGAAAACTCTTGAGGATGCTGAAAATAGTCAATTAAAAATGAATGAGTTTCAAAAAGATGAAAAAATTCAAGAGTTAAAGATTCAACCAATCGATTACGAAAAGTTGAACAAACTTTATAAAGAGTTTGTTCCTCAAAAACAGCTTTCTGAGCCTTCTGTTAAGCAAACATGTTCTTCACCTTATTCTATTCCCTTTGTTAAGATTCTGGAAACAAAAACCATGCCGAGTGAGTTACCTTTGATCAACGAATTATTCAATATAAAAGTTGGATTTGAAAAGCTGTCTCTGTTAATACACCAGAACAGTAAAAGGGAAAGCATTTTTTACACATCAAAGGCAGAGATAGAACGTAATGATTTTTGTCGAGAAAAAGTCAAACCACTTCTTAATGAATTACAGGTTTACTTTGATGACTTTCAGAATCTATTTCAAAGGGATATAAAAGAAATGAAAGATGCGTTTGAGCAAAATGATGTCTATCTTGATGAAATTGAGAATCAAAATGATTTGTTGAAAGATCAACTTTTGGAAGCATCCTTAACTGAAGATATCAAGAATCTTGTCATAACTTCTTGTGTGGAAATAAGGAATAAGGATTTACATGATGAAATTGAAAGAATTTCAAAAGAGTCAAAAGATGTTTCAAATGAGAGTAAAACAGTTGATACGGCTTGTAATGATGCATTTGAAGTCAAACAGGAATTGTCAAAAAGAATTGTTGAATTGGAAAAAGATTTGTCAAAATCTGAGGCAAAGGGTATTGCTTTTGAAATCGCACTTCAACACAAGTCACGAGAAAATAATTCTTTGAAAACTGTGCAAAAAGAAAATGAGAATTTTATGGCATCGTTACAACTCGAGAATGCTCATTTGAAACAGACTTATAAAGATTTGTTTGAGTCGGTTCAAAGGTCAAAAGTTGAGATTAAACAATGTGATGAAGTCAAAGTTAAGGACGATTTTGATGAGATTGAAACGAGAAACATTGAGTTGGAATATCGTGTGGCGTCATTAATTAAGGAGAATGAACATTTGAAGTTGACTTACAAAAACTTGTTTGATTTAATCAAAAAGTCGCGAGTCCAAACAAAAACTTCAAATGTAACACAAGACGAGGCAGAAAATCTGAAGTCTCAATTGTTTAAATTTGCTGAAACTAAGTTCAAAAACATTCTCGGAAAGATTGAATTTTAAAAAAACAGTTGGATATTTTTGAACTTAACAAGGGATCGGTGTAGAATGTTTGTGATAATGCAAAATGTGAGTTACAAACAAAGATTGTCGAGCTTGAAAATGTTTTAACTCAACAAACAAAAGATTTTAATGTTGTCAAGCTTGAATTGTCGAACAGAATAGCTAAATTTGAGGCGTATTTTGAAAAACTTGAAAAAACAAAAGCTGTTCTTGAACGACAGTTGGCTCGTAAGAATGATGATTCTAAAGCTGAAAAGGATCAATTTTTGAAAGAAATTAATCATTTGAGAACTCAATTGGAAAATCTGAAAGGAAAGTCTGTGCAAACTAAGTTTGATAAACATTTAATTTTGGGAAAACCACCAGCTGATAAATTGTTGATAAACTCTTAAATTTCAAAATCATGGTTTACTCCCAAAGTTGATGTGCAAAAGAGTTTATCAAAACCCATCACTGCACAGTCTTTGCCTAAAGATAAAAAAGATCAGCTTTTAAAACGAATTGCATATTTGGAATCAAAATTGGCATCTCAAGATATCCGTTCTTGTCAAAAAGAATATCATGAGTTGAGGACTTCATATAATGCTTTAAAAGTGAAGTTTGATTCTCTTAATCGGCAAAAATGGAACATCAATGTTTCAAAATCTTCAAAACCTAAAGAAAGTGTTTCGGAAAAGGTTCACACGGGTGAATCTTCAAAACCGTTTTCACGAAGGGTTTCTCAGTTTACAACCTATTCTTTACAAAAAGATAGGAAGTTTTCTAAGAAATCTCAAAGTTTTGAAACATTTTCTCCTCATAAGGGTTTTAAGACAAGAGCTTCAAATGAAAATAATCAATCTTTTGAAACATCACACTCGTGTTTTACACCGGTAAAACAAGTGTGGAGCCCAATTAAGGAATCTCAAACTTTTGAAGCATCTTCTTCTCAAAAGAGTTTTAAGACATGTACTTTCAAATGAAAGAATTACATTTTTGTTACTCCACACTCTCGTTTTACACCGGTAAAACAAGTGTGGAGGCCAAAGCAAAGTCATTCGAAATCTTTCAAATATTCCAAATCAGAAATGCTTTCGATGCAAAACAAGAATGACTTTGCTTCAACCATCAACAAGAAAGGAAGAGTTTCAAACGAAACAAATTTTCAGGATGTTTCATCAAATGACATTAACAAATGGAAATCTTCTTCGTCAACAAGATTTAAAACTCCATTTGAAACACCGAGTTTCAAAAATCAATGGAATATCAAGAGGAATTTTAAATCTCTGTTGATTCCACGAGAGCTATTTTCAAATGAAACATCGGTTTCAAGCCCGCATTGGAACTCAACATCTTTACATCGACTTGACACAACTTTCAATTGGTTTTCAAAATTTGGTAAACCCGTTAGCACCGTGCTTAAATGGGTTCCAAAAGTTGTTGTCTAAATTCGATGTCAATGGTTTGGAATCAAATGTCAGATTTCAACCCGGTCTTCAAATAAAAGGGAAGTGTACGTTTCAGTGCGCTTTACCTTAAAAAGAAGAGAAATCTTCTTGTTTTGAGCAAAAATTATTCAACTTTTTCAAAAAGATTTTCAAAAGTTTGCTCACCAAAATGGCTTGTTATTAAATTTCAGATAACGACCCGGTTTCAAAAAAAAGAAAAAAAAAAGAAAAGTGTACGTTTTAGTGCGCTTTATCTTTAAAAGAAGAGAAATCTTCTTTGTCTCGAGCAATATTTTATCAACATATTTTCAAAAAGTGTGGCTCGGGACATAAACGACTTCTAAGTATAATTCAGCTATACTCATCTTCCCAAATAAAGGAAAGTGTTACATTTTTTGGTAAATTTAATCCTCCACAACAGAAGTTACAACTTCTTGACTGAGCTATTTCATTAAGCTATTCAAATCCTTGAGCTCAAGCAAAATGGTATACAAATGAAAATGTTTTGAACAAATGAATAATAGTCGATTTAAAAGAAGTTGTGGTCAAGTATGTTTATATCGATAAGCGTGAAAATGGTGAAGATTGTATTCGGTTACGATCGTTTCCTAAAATTAACAGGATGAGGATTGAGCAATCTACTGACCATAGAACGTTTTAGATATTTGTATACTTTGACACAACTATTTTTCAAATTTGTTTGGAACATTCAAAAATGTTCCAAATCATAATCATGCTATAATATCCGTTTCTCCTATTGTTTTACAAATTCTCATATAGCTATTTTAAATCCATTGGTCTATCAAAAATATCATTAGTGTATGCTATTTTTGAGGGGGAGAAAATTGGATTAAAATGTGATCAAGAAAGATAAATGCTTAAGTGTGTGGAATATCAAAGTGATCTAAAAGACTCAAAGTGCAATCAACTCTTTCCTCCATGTGCAAAATAATTTTGAATATCAATGCACATGTGTAGGGGGAGTATTTCTCAAAAAGTAAAACTTTCAAAGTGTTAAATGTTTTGATTTATATCAAACACTTTGATTGATTTTCAAATGGTTTTATGGTTTCGATCTTAATACCCATCAACCAACTACCTTACAATGATCAAAGAAGAAATAAGATGGTAAGGTTAGGTATTATCCCATGATCCAACCAGAACCGGAGGGATCTACCCAGAGACATTCCATAGATAGAATATAGGTCCTTAGGTATGATGGAGTACGAAAGTGAATGAATAATGTTAACTAAGGCATGAGTTATCATCGGAACAAACCCAACAAGATGATAATGAGGACGCGTTGGTTTAAACAACATTGAATGATTGAAGAATGCAAAAATAATGATGATGGATAAAGAGTAAAAGACATAAGCCCGTCCACAACTTTAGGTAAGAAACCGGGTTAAATACATATCTAACTAATATCACAAAATGATATTAGATATTGAAGAAAGACATCAATGACCCAGTGATTGCAATGCTTAACCCTGTCCCAGCCACTCAAGATTCTCTCAAAAGAATCTTGTTTCATTGTCACGGAGATTAAACGCATAATCTATTGACATCTCACTCCGAGATGTTAATTATTGAACAAGAGTGGCATCTCTCCCAGCCTCCGATCACTAAAACCACAAAGCACTAATTGAGTCTAGAGCCAAAAAAGATCTAATCCATAAATCACACATAGGCAAACAAAAGTACATTCGTATTAAACATCAAAGATACAAAAAGGTACAAGAGTCGCTTACATTTCTAAGAACATTGCATGTCTTTGTGACATGCGCGGCAACATTCAATAAGTGATACTATATGTAAAGTATTCGACAATGCTGGAATGGAAATCCTACCAAGCTAACATCAAGCCATGTGAACTAGGTCACTAATTTGAAAAATGATTGTTTAATGATTACAATTAGTGTAACTAGTAATCAAAGTGATCTATAGTTTATCGAGGTTTTTTTGAAATTTGTTTCGAAAAACACACACATCATTTCTTATGATTTATTCAAGGGAATTTTGGATTACCAAGGTTACATATAGATGTCGCCAATATGGATAAGGTTGGATTGTTGAATTGAAGTTAGTAGTTTGACTCTCATGTCTATAGACTGCACTCTCCACACATGACTTCATATCGAATATTCAGGCGTAAAAGATTTGGAATATGTTTGATGGTCATCAAATGCAATCAGGGGTAGAGAAGTGTTCAAGCTGGATATTTCGATAGAGTGCAACATTTAGGGGGAAGAAATGTGAAGTATGTGTATACTAATGGTTGTTTATTTGGGGGGAAGCAATTGGGGGGAAGAACATCAACAACATCTCTACCTTTTAGAAACAAGAACACCGTCATAATTCATTCCTTCATATCTCATACATAAAGTTCAAAGATACACTTCCGCAACTCTGATAAATCAAAGAACTTCATCAACTTCATCAAATCATCAAGTTTTTGATCAAGACAAAGGTTCTACATGAGGAAGAGTGTAAGCTGTCAAGAAAGTATGAGTATGTTGGTTAGAAGCTTCAAAAGACAAATCAAGATGGATTCATGGTAAACAATGATGATATGAAAAGATCTCAAAGGCAAGGACGAAAGAAAATTAAAAGATCAAGATCACAAGAGCATGATTGGAACAAGACCACTATTACACAACAAGAATCAAGACAAACAAGATTTAAAGTTCAAAGATCAAAGTCACAAGAGAGATCTCAATGATCATCCTTTAGGGGGAGATTGTTACGAATAAGAAAATGATGATCATTAATGTGATCAAAGAGAGATCTCAATGATCGTCCCTTGGGGGAAGATTGTTAGGATTGATAAAAGTGACGATCTTATTGAGATAAAAGTCTTGTAATAAATAGAAAAATAATATTGTGTAATAGGGTAAGTGAAAGGCTTGTGACTAAAATAAAGTCACAAGACTCGGCTAAATAGAAAAAGTCTAAAAGACAAGGGGGCTAAATGGTAAAAGTCTAAAAGACAAGGGCTTTATGCTCATTATTGTAAAAGGGTATAAATACCCCTCCACCACCTCATTTGTGAGGGGGGTCTCTAGGTGTTTCTTAATCTCATTCTAATCTTTTCTCTAATCCTCCTCCTCCCTCTTTCTCTCTCTACTTTCTTTTTCTAGACTAAACACTTTATTGCTTATTGATCTTGATTTTCAGACCTAACATGTTACCACATAGATTAGTTGAGTGACTTGAGTGATTTCATCTTCCTACTTTGTGAGGTGTTTGGTTGTATGCTAGTAATTGAACGAAAATTGCTTAAAGGAAAAATCATAAACTCAGGTTGTGATACATTTTCATAAGTTTTCTAAAGTCTACTTGAGGACAAGTAGGATTCAAGTGGGAGGATATTTGATGACATCAAATAACGTCTATTTTATAGCATCATTTATCCCAGCTAAATTGCTCATTCTATATTATTTTATGCATGAATTGGTACTTAATCGCTTATATTTGTTATTTGCAGTGAATATCGAGCAATTAGAGAAGTTTAACTAAAAGGCGCACATTTTGGAGCTTAAACGAAGAAATCAAGAGTCTACTGTTCTGACTACCTATATGCCGTATCTATCAAGAAAGATACGGCGTATCTACGCCTGAACTTCACAAGAAACCACGAAGACATGAAGACCAATACGTCGTATCTAGGATAATCCATATGCCGTATCAAAGATTAAGTATTGGAATATTCTAGAATATTATAATCGTGGTTCCCACTCCAAGAAACTCCAATACGCCGTATTGAACTCTTTAATACGGCGTATCGACCTAATTCCAGACTCCATAAATACCAAACCATAAAATGAGTTTAATATGCAAGTGAAGCCCTAAACCACAAAGTCGACTAAAAGACGTATAGAGGAGCATAGAAGGTCAGTAAAGAGCCTCAAGATCATAGGAAAACTCTTGTAATCTTCGCACAACCCAATATGCGTTCAGTTAATGTTTCTTTACTTTAATCGTTCATATATGAAACCGTGTGTAATTTTACAATGACTATCGGCTGATACCTTTAGGTATCAGCCATGTTTATGAAGATTTAATGTTTGGTTTGTCTATCTAGATTGTTTATCACTTGTTGCATGTTATTATGTTTATCACATGATACTTGTTTATGTTTGATTATGCGTTGAATCTATCATTCAACTAGATCTAGTTCTATGCACCAAGTAGGGTAGAGTCTAGGATAGAACTGCATATAGGTTATATGTGACTCTGGAATCATATGATCATAAATTTAACTCGCTAGTATGTCCCTCGATTATAAAAGGTGGTATAGCTAAGCGGTGACTTAGGATTTACAAATGCATCCTACGACCTTGCTTAGAGCACTACCAACCGTGGACTACCAGCATGTATAATTTAATTGAACATAAGTGGGTAAAGTCTTGATGAGCTAGGGTTCAATATTAACTAATAGTGGATTCCTAAGATAGATTATAATTAACTGATGTATGCTTATGAGACATTCATTAATTGTGACACGATTAATTGAATAATGTTTAGGAAGAAGTCCCGCCTAAACCTTGCGAATGATATAAAACCAACATAGTAATGCAATCATGGCACCTTAGACAAAAACCTACATTTTATCTGATTATTCATGGCTGATATGCTTTCCTTACATTAGTGCTTGGCCACTTCTCTATCGTTTGTCTACATTCTTCCGTGTGTTTATTGCTTTTCGTGTCATCAAAACCCTATGTTAGATAACCTAAACTCGTGCCAGTCTCTCAGGCTGACCTAAGTTGTAATCGTGATTCTGAACCTTTGTTGATAAAAAATAAACAACTGCATGTGTTTAATTCTGAGGAAACTCTTTGAGGATGCTGAAAAGAGTCAATAAAATGAATTGAGTTTCAAAAAATGAAAAAGTATTCAAGAGTTAAGATTCAATCAACCAATTCGACTACGGAAAAAGGTTGCACCAAACTTTATAAAAGAGTTTGTCCTCTAAAACAGCTTTATACTACCTTCTGTTAAGCAAACAGTTCTTCCACTCTTATTCTATTCCCTTGTTAAGATTCGGAAAACAAAAACATGCCGAGTGAGTTACACTTTGATCAACCATTATTCAATATAAGAAGTTGGATTTTGAAAAGCTGTCTCCTTTAATACACCAGAACAGTAAAAGGGAAAGCATTTTTTACACATCAAAGGCAGAGATAGAACGTAATGATTTTTGTCAAGAAAAAGTCAAACCACTTCTTAATGAATTACAAGTTTACCTTGATGCTTTTCAGGATCTATTTCACAGAGATATAAAAGAAATGAAAGATGCGTTTGAGCAAAATGATGTCTATCTTGATGAAATTGAGAATCAAAATGATTTGTTGAAAGATCAACTCTTGGAAGCATCCTTAACTGCAGATATCAAGAATCTTGTCATAACTTCTTGTATGGAATTAAGGAATAAGGATTTACATGATGAAATTAAAAGAATTTCAAAAGAGTCAAACGATGTTTCATTTGAAGTCACTCAGGGATTGTACAAACGAATTTTGAATTGGAGAAAAAGATATGTCAAAATCTGATGCAAAGAGTATTGCTTTTTGAAATCGCACTTCAACACAAGTTCAAAGAAAATAAATCTTTTGAAAAACATGCAAAAAGAAAATAAGAATTTTATGGCATCATTACAACTAACTATTCGAAAATGCTCATTTAGAACAACTTATTAAGATTGTTATGAGTCGGTTCAAAGGTCAAAAAGTTTGAGACACATCAATGTGATGAAAGCCAAAGTTATAAGGAACGATTTTGATGAGATTTGAAGACGAGAAACATGAGTTGGAAATATCGTGTGGCGTCATTAATAAGTGAAAATGAACATTTTGAAGTTTGAGTTACAAAAACTGTTATGATTCAAGCAAAAGTCCGCTGGGTTCCCAAACAAAACTTCAAATGAAACACCAAGATGATGCATGAAAACTGAAGTCTCCAATTGTTTGAATTTTGCTGAAACTAAGTTCAAAACATTCGAATAAATTGATTATTCAAAAAAGAAGCAGTTGGATATTCTGAACTTAAACATCGAAATCTCGGTGGAAATGTTGGTGATAATCCAAATGTTAGTTTCTAACAAAGTTGTCGAGCTAAAAGTTTTAACGTCACAAACAAAAATATTAAATGACGTCAAGCTTGGAAAATGTCGAACAGAACAGCTAAATTTAGGTGCAATTTAAAAAACTTGAAAAACAGAAATTGTTTTTCTTGATACGACAATTGGCATCGTAAGGTTGAGTTCTAAAGCTGAAAAGGATCAATTTTTGAAAGAAATTAACTCATTTGAGAACTCAATAGGAAATCCTGAAAGGAAAGTCTGTGCAAACTAAGTTTGATAAACATCATTTTTAGGGAAAAACCACCCAGCTGATAAATTGTTGATAAACCTAAAATTTCAAATATCATGGTTTACTCCCAAAGTTGATGTGCAAAAGAGTTTTGTCATACCATCACTACACAGCCTATTGCCTAAAAATGAAAAAGATCGCTTTTAAACGAATTTGCATATTTTGGCATCAAAATTGGCAATCGAAAGATAATCGTTCTTGTCAAAAGAATTATCATGAGAGATGACTTCATATAAGCTTTAAAAAAGTGAAGTTTGATTCTCTTAATCGCAAAATGAACATCAATGTTTAAATTCTAACAAACCTAAAGAAAGTGTTTTCGAAAAGGTTTCACACGGGTGAATTCATCAAAACCTATTTTTCCACGAAAGGGTTTCTCAGTTAACAACCTATTCTTTACAAAAAGATAAAGTTTTTTCTTTAAGAAATCTCAAAGTTTTGAAACATTTTCTCCTCATAAGGGTTTTAAGACAAGAGCTTCAAATGGAATTAATCAATCTTTTGAAACATCACACTCGTATTTTACACCGGTAAAACAAGTGTGGAGCCCAATTAAGGAATCTAAACTTTTGAAGCATCTTTCTTCTCAAAAGAGTTTTAAGACCATTAACTTTCAAAGGAACGAATCACGTTTTGTTACTCCACACACCTCGTTATACACCGGTAAAACAAGAATGGAAGGCCAAAGCAAATCCCATTCGAATCTTTCAAATAGTCCAAATCAGAAATGCTGTCGAGCAAAACAAGATGACTTTGCTTCAACCATCACAAGAAAGGAAGAGTTTCAAACGAAACTACAATTTCAGGATGTTACATCAAATGACATTAACAAATGGAAATCTTCTTTCGTCAATAAGATTAAAAATCCATTTTGAAACACCCGAGTTTCAAAAAAATTAATTGAATATCAAAGAGGAATTTTAAAATCTCCGTTGATTCCATACGAGAGCTGTTTTCAATGAAAACACCGTTTCAAAGCCTTCGTTGGGAACGCAACATCTTTACAATCGACTTTGACACACAAAATTTCAATTGGTTTTCAAAATTTGGAAAACCGTTAGCACCGTGCCTAAATGGTTCCAAAAGTTTTTTGTCTAAATTCAATTTTCAATGGTTTGTAATCATAATAATCAATTGCAAACTCGTGCTTTAAATAAAAAAAATGTACTTCATTGCATTTACAGATCCTTAACAACAAAAGAAGAAATCTTTTTCGATCTTGAGTCTATTCACAAATAAAACATTCAAAGTTTGAAGCATAAGTCAATGTTTGTAAATCAAATGTCAGATTGCCACCCGGTCTTCAAATAAAATGGAATGTACATTTTTCAGTGCACTTTAACCTTAAAAAGAAGAGAAATCTTCTTGTTTTGAGCAAAATTTATTCATCTTTTTTAAAAAAAAAGATTTTCAAAATGTTTCAAAAAAAGTTTGCTCAGCAAAATGGTTTGATATTAAATTTCAGATAACAACCCCGGTTTCAAATTAAAGAAAGTGTACGTTTCCGTGCGCTTTTCTTAAAAGAAAGAAATCTTCTTTGTCCTCGAGCAGTTTTTTTAATCAACAGCTTTAAAAAAAAATAATCAAGATTGGATTCAACGGTAAAGAATGATGATATTGTAAAGATCTTCAAAGGCAAAGACGAAAGAAAATAAAAGAACAAGAATCAAGATTCACAAGAGCATGATTTGGAATAAGACCAAAAGTTCAAAGATCAAAGTCACAAGAGAGATCTCAATGAAAGTTCAAAGATCAAAGTCACAAGAGAGATCTCAATGATCATCATTTAGGGAGAGATTGTTACGAATAAGAAAATGATGATCATTAATGCAATCAAAGAGAGATCTCAATGATCGTCCCTTGGGGGAAGATTGTTAGGATTAATAAAAGTGACGATCTTATTGAGATAAAAGTCTTGTAATAAATAGAATAATAATATTGTGTAATAGGTTAGGTAGATGGCTCGTGACTGATATAAAGTCACGAGACCCAACAAATAGGCTAAAAGCTAAGAAACAAGAGCTTCATGCTCTTATTGTAAAATAGGTATAAATACCCCTCCACCACCTCATTTGTGAGGTGTGTCTTCTATGTGTCTCTAGGTGTTTCTTAATCTCATTCTATCTTTCTCTAATCCTCCTCCTCCATCTTTCTCTCTCTACTTTCTCTCTCTAGAATATTAACACAAGTGCTAAGAAGAACAATGAAAAACTAAATAATAATTTCTATTAATCTGCTTTTAGTGATTACAAATTACTAACTATGAGATATGATTTGTATGAGATATATTGAGCTCGTGTTTCTAACTATGCCAAGAGGTATCCTTTTATAAACCAAGGATAAACCCTAACAGGCTTACAAAACGCGTAAAAGATAAGACATATCTTTTCCTCAAATATCATCGGATTATCAGCTCGCGAACATATTCACCAAAGCATTATCAAGAGAGCGGTTCGAATTTCTACTCCCGCAACTTGGTATGAAGAGTATGTCTCCTGAAACCCTTAAACGCCTTCAGGAAGGAGAAGAGGAGTAAAGGATGGTCCTCCTATATCCTATGTAATTATGCATATAGCTTAAATCTAAAAAGAAAATACAAAAATATAAAACCTATAAAAACAATAAAAATCAGAAAATAGAAAATACCAAAAATAGTTTTTCAAGACATGTCTTCTGTTTATCGATAACATTTACGGACCTAGAAATGTCATTCAATAATGACACGGGTCTTTAAATGTAGCTCGAACGGAAGTTCAAACTTATCAAAACATGTCTTTATGGCATGCAGTTATTTTAGGCTGCAACCCGTTTTTCTACATGAGGAAAGCATGTCTCCAAAAATACGGTTGTTCCTGACAACTGGTGATTAAGTTCTCCCGGGCATGGATTACTTTATATCTATGCAAATCCAACTTAATGTACGGTTCAGTGCATTATTTCTTGATATAGAAGAAAAGTCTTCTTTCTTTAACCAAATAATTTTTCATCTATGATTCTTCAAAAAATTATTTGTGTTACCCACGGTGGAAAATGTTGTTTGAAAATCAATCAGACTTGAATTTCTCAAAATTTCTCACTCAATCAACGACTACAGTTCATTCCATTTTATTGAATACGGCTTATTGAGTCTCTATGGATACGGCGTATGAGCTTTATCCTTTGTGGCTTTGGTGAGTGGAGGCTCGGAACGCCGTCATCTTCCTTGATGGATAAGATTGTATTGGTCTTCGGGAATAGTAATCTTCAAAATATCTTCATTTAGCTCCAGAATGCGCGCTTTTGCTATCCTTTCACGAATTACTCCATATACTGTAATTCTAATATAAACGATTAAGATAAACAATTATTTTGCAATAACCTATACCTTATATTGGTTAATTAACAGTGGGCTAAATGTGCTATAAATTAGTCGTTATTTGATGTCTGCACATTTCAAAACCTTAACGCAAGAAAGCAACTAAAGATAAAAATATATTAGGTATCAAAGATGGATACCCTAATTCTTAAGATCTAATTCTCACAATTTTTCTGGGTGGTATAAATATGCTAGTAATGTTATCAATCCAGAGTCAGATTGCTTGTATGTGATCACTAAAATGTTATTTTTCAAAAATTCTCATTTTTTTACAAAGTCTTTTAAGAATTGCTATACTTTTCCAGTTTATCTCCCTTATACTAAATATGAACATTGTCCCTAATGTGAAATATTATAGAGAAAGATAAAATGGGAAAGTGAAATAATACTTCCCAATTTATGATGGAATTCTTGCAGTCTCGTTTTCGCGTCATTTTCGCGCCCTTTTTTTCTTCTTTTCCTGTTACAAATATAAATACTGCATAGCATACACAAATAATAATAATCCTAATTAATTAGTAGTAGAAAAGTATGATAATATTGTTTTGAATGCCAACAGAGGCATTTTACATATCATAGTAGTAATAATAATAATTATAATATTTTTAAGGAAATTGTTTTTAAAACATACGTGACCCAAAATATGCGGTCACACAACCAACTCATGTCATCTCGACACTACTCATCATCCGGCTACTGCTGCTGCGGTGGGTACTGTTGATAGTACTGATCATACTGCGGCTGAGCATATCCAGGTGGGTTGTAAGCTCCATGTAGTGGAACATTGTAAACCCCAACCATGTGCTCGAACACTCCAGCATACCTATCCCAATGATACGACTGCCTATAAGCCATCATCTCAATCGCTCCCTGGCGTATCTCCATACTACCCATCCTCTCGTACAAATCCTGCATCGATGCTCTCTAGGCTCTCGGGATAGCAACTCTAGGTATATCCGGCTATGGAGACTCACGAATCAGTCTACCCTCAGAGTCGATCAACTCTCTTAGTGTGGTAGTATCCAAATCTCTACAGTAAATTGGAGCACTCAAACTCCTTAGCACCTCATCACTCAACACCATTGCCTTCCTAGCAAGCTTCGTGATAAACTGTCCGTAGCAAATCAAACTCTCTCTGTATACCAGCTCCTTTCCTCTTCATCCACCTCGCAATTAACCAAGCAACATTCGCATACCCATTTTGGTTTCTAGCATCAAACATACTCAATAGCCACAAATCACTTTTCTGTGTTTTGTCATACCTAATTGTCCTCTGACACAAGCCATAAGTGATCATCTTGTGCAACACCCTCAAAATTGGGTTCCTAATAGTAGAGGCACAACTCCTAGATAAACTCAAGTTCTCCTCTCGACTAATGCTCAACCAATACTCTTGAGCGTTAAAATGCTCATCACTACGCAAACCTCCTTAAAAATACACATCAAAACCTTCCTCATCTAGCTGTTCAGCATGATATAATCCCAGTCTACGAGCAAATTCCAGCAAAATAAAACTGCGAGCACGGCCACCAAGTCTAAACTTAATAATCTTCTTGGTTTTCAACTCATCATCCGTACAAACTTCATCAAATTCATAAGTTGAATAGAACTCGTGACAAACTATGAATAAATTGGTTCATTAATGTTAAAAGCTCTAATCCACGCCACAGAAGTGAATATTTCTTCATTAGTTCCAGCCTCACACAAATTAATCCATAACATTCCATCAATTTCTTCACCACACCCCATTCTATTTAATATATCCCAATTCATGACACACGGCGAGTAGATATGCCTAGGGAGTAAGTGGGCTAATTTGGTGTTATACCTTGACTTCGCATCTCTGTTGCAACCTTCCCATTCCAAAAATTCATGATGAACTTGTGGGAGCAATACCTCCTCCACGGTTTCGTATTGTCTAGAGCGTTTGGGTCTTGATGATCCGGCTTCATCATCGTTTCCTCCTATAGTCTACACATAAAAAACAATCAACAATAAAGTATATAGTGATGTTAGAAAACAATTAGCATCAATGGATGGGTTTTTGATAAGTTTTTAAAGGTTCTGTGAGCTTCTGGTCTTATAAGTGCGGCGCACTTCATAGAAGTGCGACGTACTTCCTGGAAAAATGGCTAAGTGCGGCGGTTTTCTCCTAAAACCGGCGTACTTTCTGGGCTGGATAAAACAAATTCGAATTTTCTTATGATTTTTAACATTTATTTTTAAAACAAATTCATAATTATGAACAATACTTTTTAGATTTATAACAATTTTAACATGCATTTGATTAACAACTCTTAATTAGCATAGTTCTATATGTTAATTATACAAAATAAGCATGAATTTCAATTTCCCCTAATCTAATTATAAACACCCTAATGAACAAGAAATTGAATAAATTGACAAGAAATAAGTTTAGGAACGAAATCAACATACCCTAGACTTGATTAAAAACTTGATGGATTGATCTTTTGAAAATTTTCTCCAATTTTTGTGCAAAACCCGGCGATTTCTTTATGTGTGTGAGTTTTTATAGAGTTAGAAATCTTGTTTTATAAGTTTTAATATGTGAAACCGCCTCAAAGTGCGGCGCACTTCATAGAAGTGCGGCGTACTTTCCTATTTTTACTAAAAATTATATATATATTTTTATTATTATTATTTTTAATATAACACAAACTTACCTTGTACGTTTTATAACTTAAATGTAAATATAATTGTAAACATAAATTTATTTCAATCCATCAAAACTGACTTTTTTATATTAATATTTATCGGACTAATGTTCGTACATCAATGTAATCCATTATGGATTTATACAATTGATTTATTTTGACTCAAAAAAAAAGAAC
>BQNB010019247.1:50208-67096 GCA_026074375.1 Tanacetum coccineum
ATGAGCTGAGACAAAATATGACAAAGTCATATTTTCCTTTCTAGTAGCTTGATATCTTCCCCGTATTCCATTCCACCAACGAACTTCTCTAAATTCCGCATCAACCGTCTTTCAAAGAGCTTCTTGTCAATATCCTGAATCATAACCCGAGCCCTTCGTTTGTTTAAATCGCTCCATTTCCTCTTTGGCAGATATTCCAACCTTATTCCCTTAGCAATGTCATTAAGAGCAGACCGAATATCATCGAGCGTGCCATCACTAAATTTATGAAGTTCATCAGCACGCATCAATCATTTTTTGTTCATCTGGTCATTATATATCACTCCTTTAGGGTCCGAATATGCAATCTAAGTGGTCCTTTTTCTAATATTTGACCTGAATGTGTCTAGCTTGGTAAGGTTGAGCTTCTTTTGGTAACTTTCGACATCTAATTGAAGATATTCCACCCTTCTTTAAATGAAAATCAGTCTTGTGAACATACGTAATACCACATTCAAGTTATACCGTTCGTCGATTGTGAGATTGGTCAACTTTTTTGAACAAGTAGAAGTAACATGTCTTCTATGTCTTGTACGGAGAAGTGTGGGAAATCACCTTCTTATACTTTTGTAGCTTCTGATCTCTCGATGAACTTCAAGTTCTCTTTCTAAGTGACCATTAGTCATACTTTTTCATATGAAATTTTTGGTCACCGCAATGATTCTATTTTCTGGAGGAGACGTTCCTTTGTCGACAACATCTGTGGGCAGCAAACCCGTAGAAAACTTGAAGTTTGGGGAACTCCAGTGTGACGTTACCCCTGATAGCATGTTTTATCATATTTCACCATTACGGGATATCCACAAGTTAGGAACCAAGTCTTCGATCCATTTGAGATCATAAGTAGCAGCCTTTGTCTTTGTCACAGAAGTTGAGTATCGTCTGCTTAAATCTTCACCCTTCAGATATTCCAGATCTTTATTAATAAAGTAATCCTGAGGGATAATTTTGCGCCCTCGATGATCTTGAATTAACGGAAGAGGCTTTTTGAGATCGAACGGATACAGTTTGTTTTCGGGGTTTAGGCAGTCAAGTCCGTTCAGTTGGTTGCTTTTGGAACATTCTTCAAGATGGCACTCTAATTCCGTAATACTCTTGCAAGTGCCTTTGAGCAGGTTGAATGCCGGTCCAACCAGAATTTCTTAAGTCAGATTTGGAATTTTAAGCCGATTTATGACGAATGCAGATAAATCAAATGAAGTATCTACAACTTGACTAATACAGGTCTGAGGAGGTCGAAAGTCAACTTGTTGTCTCTTACTTCATGAGTTGGAGGTCGCTCGGGTTTCTTGAACCAATCAGTTTTGGTAACCTCCTTGTTAGTGGGTTGTTTATCATTGTTTCTAGTGATGAACTCTTGATCTTGTTGCATGCCTGAGTCTTCAATAGTATGACTTGGCTCCTCTATATAGGCAGACTTGCCGAAAGACTTATGTTGAGATTGGGAGGCATCTTTAGAGGTACTTGAAGACTTCTTTTCCTTTGACTTTGAATCTTTGGAGGACTCAGCATCTTTACTCGATTTCCTTCTTTTTGTCCCTCGGTCTGATCTAGCGGAGGGGTCTCGATCTTTGTCTCTTTCATCTCGACTCCTCTTCAATAAAAAGACTTCACCATATGATGCAAAGAGATCTTTGGCAGTGTTATAAGACTCAACCAGTGCATCATAAAGCTTCTTTTTGTAGTCAGCTTTATCATATGACCTATTTTTCTCCATCTTGTCTATAAGGATCTTTGTGAGTTCAAACTCATAGAGTGTTGCGGCTGCCTCATAAGTAGACGTTGGTTATGAAGAAGACCTTGTCAAGACTGTAGCTTCTAGAGACTCAGTGACATTTTTCTCAATAATGGGAGTTGCAACTAAGATTGCTTGAGGAAGAATCTGAGGTAGTTGAGCATTGAATTACTCTATGATAATTGTCTTCACCGTTGAGTCAACGAGTTCTATATATTCCCTTTTCTCAGCTTGAACTTCTTCTCTACAGTTAAAATTATGTGCTTGAATGGCCTTATTAATCGCTTCTCTAAGTTTGTTATCCATGTAACGATCAACTATAGCAGGAATGGAAGAGAGAGCTTGAGCATATTGGTTAACTTGCTTTATCTCTGACAGATCTTTTTCTAGGCTAGTGACTTTTTCATTGAATTTGAATACAGAAGCAAAGTCTGGAAGTGCAGGAAGTGATGTTGTAGTATCTAAAGCCGTTGGTGTTTCTTGTGGCAATAAAGGATTAAAGAAAGGAGGTGGTGGAGGAACAGTTGTAGTGAAACTTGATATGATTTTAGGAATTACTGTTGCACGCTGAGCTGTGGTGTCCATCAAAGAAGCAATCTTATTGTCAGCTAGAGATGGATTATCAAGATTTAGGAGCTTGCTTGAAAAGTCAGAGGAGACAGAAGAGCTTTGTGTTGGACCTCCAGTCTTCTGTGTGTTAAGAACAGGTGTAAGTGTCACATGAGCATCTTCCTCTATGTGCTCAAATCCTGATTCTTGAGAAACATTTTGTTGTTTTGAGGCACCTAGATCAACATTGGTCATTTTAGTATCTTCATTTCCCAAATTTACATTCACATCATCATACAGCTCCTTAGTAACCTCATCGTCTTCATCATCATTCATTATTTCTTCATCATTAATCTTTTCATCTTCTTCAATATTGAATTCATCATCATATTCTTCTTCTTCTTCTTCGTTATGTTCTTTATTATTCTTATTGGTATCAGGAATCTCATCTCTATCAGATTTTGTGGTTTCGTCATCACTATCATCATTATCATTACTATCATCATCAAAGTCATCCTCATCATCGTCCTCTTCATCACTATCTCCCTAAAATTCTTTCTCACTTTCAGATTCGTATATAGGTACATCGGGAACCCCTGGTATAGCGTCAGTTCCGTCATCTGTACCAGAAGTCTTTTGTTGTTACTCATCAGGAACCTTTGACTGAGAGTCAACTCCATCACCTGAGCCACTTGCATGTGATATATGAAAGTCTTTCTTGCTTCTTTTGGTAGCCAGCTTCAGTTGTTCCGCTTCAGTTAATGCAACCTCAGATAAGACAGCTAATCATTTGGCTTTTAGCTTCTTTGTAGGTTGTTTCTTCTTGTCAGATTTAGCCACCTTAGCTTTAGACTTGATTCTAGTACCTTTAGTAGCTTGAACAGGCTTTTGCTTGGGTGATGTATTAGAATCAGCCTTTTTTCGAACGTACTTTGGTTTTGGAGTTTTCTCTCCAGAAGCAAAAGCGTAGTATGTCTTGTAAGCATTGGATTCTAGCATTGCTTGGTTTGTTAGTTCCTTTGGGAGAATGGTACCATATACATGAGTATCTTCATGTCTAGAGATACATCTTATAGAAGTAAACATTGTATCATCTCGAGTAGTGTGCCAAAACATCTTGTTTCTCCTCAAAATAGACTAATCCTTTGACATAAAGTAATCGATGATGATCTTTGTGAATCTGGGATATGACATCTTGTTTGTCTTCTTAGCATCTTTGTATTCAATCTGGAAAAAGAAGTCTTCCTAGATTAGATACACATAGTCGATGTTCTTCTTATAGAACGTACCCCAGAGGATCTGAGCACGGGACACACGAATCTTGTCTATTCTAGTTTCTTTGCCACTTAGACACTTGTTGATGACGGTAACAAATGCTCTCCATGGTTGATGTAAGTAGTCAACATTCACATCAGTGAGATAGGTGATGTCTCCAGTGTGTCTAAGATCTCTGATGAAAGAGAGAATGTCTTGTTCCAGTAGGAGGTCTTCAAACTCTTGTCTTGGAATTTTAGGGCAGATCTGGAGAAATTCTCTGAAAATTTCAACATCGAGAGAGAATTTCTTCTTTTTTATCGTGAATCTGATGGATGACTTATGAACAGAAACTGTATCCTAAAATTCTTGCATATAAATGGCAGGAACATCTGCAGTGATTAGGAATGCTTGGTAAAAGGGAGTGAGAGCAAGAGCATCCAGCACGACTTGAAATATAGCTTCTTTTGGTTTGATGTCTGTCTTGAGTCTCATGTTGCATTTCTTGAATTCAAGACGGTCTGCAGGGGTAACAAAAGCATCATCAAGGGATTTTTATTGAGCTTGAGTGGTATTCATGTTTCTGCTAAGATTTGACCAATACAGTTTATATATATAACCAATTTTACATATAAAACACTATAAGGCCCTTTGATTATTGAATACTTAAGCTTGATGCATGTTGTGATATTATTCTAATGATTAGGCTCATTAAGGCTTTTAGCATTATTGAATAAGATCTAATCATCCGAAGGGCAACTTAATTAGGCATAATGTGAAAGGCATTAAGACAACTGAATTAGTGTTTTCGGGAATCCTATTCAAACTAACTTGTAGAGAATAAGGTAACCTAAGACATGTTCAGATATCCTTGTTGAACCTTGATATATAGCCTACTTAACTTGATTAGATTGCATAATTAACCAATTTTAATTAGCTACCTAACTTGAGTTGAAAGTTGCCTTTAGAAAAAATTCAATCTTAGAATTCCTTAAAATCCATTGCTAAATCGCCTCCTAAAAAGGGTTGTTAAATCGCCTCTTAATGGAATTGCTAAATCGCCTCCTTAATGGAATTACTAAATCGCCTCCTTTATGGAATTGCTAAATCGCCTCGTGAGGCTAAGTTGTTAACTCGCCTTTTGAAGGGAGTTGTTAACTCTCCTTGTGAGGGAGTGTTGTTAACTCGCCTTCTGAAGGCGTTGTTAACTCGCCTCACACAGGCAGTTGATAACTCGCCTTTAAACATATTTTTCACATACATGAAATTTTAAGTATCAAGAAGTGTTCAAATAGCATACTTAACAGATGTATAACACTTAGGTTCATTTATAACAACATTTAGCCACAGAATCATCAAAAACGGTCAAGAACGAGCATATTTATACATTTTAATGCATTCGTACAAGAACCTACAAACAAGGATGAGGTTTAAAGGTTTAAACACATTCAAGAATACATAAAACCACTTTCTTACACAAAACCCACTAACATATTTCACTAAAACCCGAAAACCTAAAATTTCACAAATAAGAATCATCAATAACTCATTCATATGATAACTAGACACCAAACTATTTTAATCAAGTATTCTACACACCTAAACTAACAAAACCCCTCATTCAATTTGAGATTTTAATCACTTTTGATTTTGACTAACCCTAATTCAAGATTTAAGGTTTTTGAGATCAATCATGGATGCAACGTTAATTCCTTTGAGATATATGTAGTTTAGGAAGTGAGGAATGAGTTTCAAGTTATACCTTTCGCTTGATAATCACTGGAAATGAAGGATTGAAGGGTGACGATTTTGAATGAGAGTGTGGGAGGGAAAACTTTTGCTAAGTGTGTGTTTGTATGTGAAAAAGACGGGGTGGGTGAAAGAGTTATAAAGCGAATTTTGTTTTTGACACTTTTGCCCCCTCTAGTTTAATATCCTATGCATTTGTTTTGTATAAGTCCTAATAGGAATTTTAAGTTTAACAAATGGCAAATTTAGTCCCTAATGTTTTAACAAGCATACCTAGAAACTTATATTTGCACATATACTCCCTAAAGGCATAAACACATAAAAGTTAAGGCTCACGTAAGCTAAACTTAATTAACTCCCCTTTAATTTTTAACCTGTTATAGTTTAAAAACCTTTTCCTTTATCATAAGCAAATTTTATAAAGAAGATATTTGACATATTCTCCCCCTCAAACAATGACCCGTTTTCTATTTAAAGAGTTGTAGTCATTGTTTGAGTGGTCAAATGTCTTTGAAAATCATTTTCTGATGAAGTATTGTTTAATTTAGAAAACCAAACACCAAGTAAATAAGATTTCTCTTATTTTCACATATAAGCGCACTGACACGTACACTAATAGAATATAGAAAGCACGGGTTTTGTTGCAAAGTAAACACAAGCCTTTGCATGGTCATAAAGTAGACCATGCCCGAGAATAAATTCCCGTTATGAGGACAAGTTTTCTTTTTGAAATACTTGCCTTTAAGATAATGACCGGGTTGCTATCTGAAATAATAGCAAGCCATATTGGCCTGTTTTGAAAGCTTATGAACTTATTCTCGAACTTCATTTACAGCCTCGTATCATTATAAAATGACATTTCTAAGGCCGTAAATGTTATCGATTTTCAGAAGACATGCCAGAGATACATATTTTTATATTTTTCTGATTTTTTAATTTTTTTAATTTTGTTTTTGAAAAATTTATATGAAAGAAAAATATTTTTGTGTTTTTATGTTTTCTTATGTACATATAATACAGGATATGAGTTACCACCATCACTCGTCCGTTTCCTCTGCGAGACGTTTCAACGTTTCTGGAGACATGCTTCTCATACCGAGCTTTTTGATCAAGAAGTTCAATCTTTCCCTAGGCAAAGGTTTGGTGAAGATGTCAACCAGTTGGTATTTAGTCCGGACAAAGTATAGCTCCACGATTCCATTTTCCACTTGCTCCTTTATAAAATGGTAGCGAACATCGATGTGCTTGGCTCGTGAGTGTTGAACATTGTTACAGCATAGAGCAATCGCACTCTTGTTGTCGCAGTACAGAGGAATCTTATTGAATTGAAAACCATAGTTTGTTAGCTGTGAACGCATCCATAGGATTTGAGCACAACACCCAGATAAAGCAATATATTCAGCCTTTGTACTCGAGATGGCAGTGCACTTTTGCTTCTTTAAAGACCAGCTAACAAGTTTATCACCTAAGAATTGAGCACTTCCTGATGTACTGCGTCTAGTGTCCTGACACCCCACGTGATCTGCATCTGCATATGCTGTCATAGACATATCGGTATCCTTCAAGTACTAGAGACCCATGTTAATGGTTCCCTTTAGGTATCGAAAGATCCGCTTAACCGCATTTAAGTGCTTTTTGGTAGGCTTTGCCTGATACCATACACATAAGCAGACTACATAAATAAGGTCTGGTCTATTGGATGTCAGATATATGAGGGAGCCAATCATGCCACGGTAAAGTGTAGAATCAACTGGATTCCCCTGTAGATCTTTATCCAGTTTACTCTTTCTATCATAGGTGTGTCTACAAAATCACTAGTTAGCATACTATATTTTTTAACAATTTCAGAAGCATATTTAGATTGGTTTATAAAGATGCCTCTAGGACTTTGAGAAATTTGTAATCCTAAAAACAATGGCATCTGCCCCATCATTGACATCTTGAACTTAGTGGTCATCTGATTAGCAAATTCATTACATATTGCAGTATTAGTAGATGAAAATATTATATCGTCAACATAAATTTGTACCAGTAATAAGTCATTCCCAGCTTGTCGTGTGAAGAGTGTTGGATCAACTACACCTTTAGAGAAATGTTGTGAGATTAGGAAGCTTGACAACATGTCATACCATGCATGTGGTGCTTGTTTGAGACCGTAGAGGGCCTTTTTGAGCTTGTACACATGTGATGGGTTGTCCTAATCAACAAATCCTTCTAGTTGAGAAACATAGACCTCTTCTTTGAGCTCTCCATTTAAGAAAGTCGTTTTGACATCCATTTGATAGATCATCATATTCTTATGAGCGGCATTTGCTACAAAGATACGGATGGCCTCTATTCTAGCAACCGGTGCAAATGATTCCTCGAAATCGATTCCCTCCTCATGTCTGAATCCTTGAGCAACTAGTCTAGCCTTATTCTTTAGTACCCCGCTAAATTCATCCGTCTTGACCTTATAAATCTACTTTAGTTTGATCAATAACACTATATCTGGACACGGCACCAATTCCCAAACTTCTAGTCTTTGAAATTCATGAATTTATTCTTGCATTGCATTGATCTATGACGGTTCAGTCATTGCTTGTTTGAAGTTCTTTGGTTCTACCAAAGTCAGGAATGCATCAAAATAACACCACATGGCATCAATTTGGAGTTGCTTTCTCGTAGAGACAGAGCGAGAAGGATTGCCGATTACGTTTGCTATAGGATGATCCTTAGTCCATCTACCAAGGTGCTCAAATGGAGTGTGGGTTTGTCTCACATTTGATGATGATCCTTGAGAAGTCGAGTCTTCATGAAAAGATTCATAAAGTGGATCATCACAAAAAGTTGGTGTTTTTGGTGATTCTTCAAAACCTTGAGAAATGTTTGGAGAATTTTCTTGTTCTTGTGTTGATGGAATACTTGTTGATAGAGCATCCTGGTCAATGGAAGTTGACAAAGGAGAATCGGCTAAAACCACAGCTCTCGAAGCAGCAGCTTCTTGAACTGGAGAAACAATAATGGATGGAGGAGTGAAGTATTCATCGAACATAGGTTAAAACAAGCGATCCTAATCATCTGTTAGTGGTGGAATACAAGGTTGTTGAGGAATAGGGTTTGGAACGAGTCATAAACTGGATGTTGCAGGTATCCAAAGAATGAAGCCCGAGTCCTGAACTGAATTGTTCAGAAGCCATAGTTGTTAGCTCATCGAGTGTTACATGAATTGTTTCAATAATTTTCTTGGTTCTTTTGTTATAGATTCTGAATGCTTTCTTTGTGGGCGTATAACCAACAAAAATACCAATGTCAGCTTTTGCATCTAATTTACCCAGGTCGTCATTGTCATTGGTAGGATAACAGAGTGCACCAAAGACATGAAAGAATGATAAATCCAGTTTCTTATCTTGCATAAGCTCATATGGAGTTTTGTTGTATTGGAGGCGGATTAAAGAATGATTTTGGATGTAACAGGCAGTGTCGATTGCTTCGGCTCATAAAAATAATAGAGCTTTAGAAAATATTAACATTGTATAAGCAGCTTCTACAAGAGTTTGATTTCGCCTTTGACAACGCTGTTCTACTGAGGAGTTCGAGCAACAGATGTTTGATGTGAGATGCCAACATTTTCATAAACTTCACGAAGTGTCTGATTGAAAAATTCGATTCCATTATCTGTTCGAACATTTTGGACGGTGGCATTCAAACGAACTTGAATATTTTTTATGCATTTGATGATGGCCTTTGGAGCTTCATCTTGACTCAAAAATCTTACCCCAAGTAAATCTTGAGTAATCAGTCGACAATCACTAAGATATAACTTCTTCCCGTTACTTTCTCGTCACACGCATCGGGCCACACAAATCCATAGGCAAAAGATATAGTTTCTCCTGGTTAGTGTCTTTAGCTTTGGTTTGATGATGAAGGATTTATTGCTTTTACCTAAGTGCAACATGATGAACACAGAGATCTTTCTAAAATTTAAGCCTTGGTATGCCTCGAGGCAGACCGTCTTTAGCTAGCTTGTTAATAGTACGAAGTGAGTTGTGATAAACCGACACGTGCCATAACCAGTTCTTAGTTTTGGACGCTTTGGGATAGAAGTAAATCGTAGATGTTTTAAGCATGTCTTCAAGAGAAACTTGTGTTACAAATTTGTGTCTGGGATCCTGATAAGTAGATCTTAACACCTTTATAAATTACGAAATAAAGACAACGCTGTTTTTCTGAAATGATACTAATGATCCGCGTCTCAAAATTGACCAACAAGAAAACCAAGTATGTCCAAGACCCTCGTCGAAAATACTTTTGAGATAGTAACATTTCCCAGCTGATAGTCACCATACCCCATAATTCTTGCAATATGGTCGTTCCTGAATCTAACTGTACCCATAAATTTACTAACAAAGTTCATGAGCTGAGATCGGTTCCCTATCATGTGTTTCGAACATCCGAAGTCTAGATACCAGAGAACAATCTAGACAACCTGTCATGACAAGAGAAGAAGAAGATGGAATATCTGTAGCATTGGATCCCCAAGTATGATTGGGTTCCGAGTGGTTAGCATTCTTAGATTCTACAATCTTAGCCTTTTTACTCGAACCTACATTTTTAACATTTTTGGGTTTCATGTTGTAGACTTTAAGCTCTAGTTTTTGTGTTTCAACTGAGTGAGAAGTGGTTTTCTTAGGAGGCACTACGTTAGCTTAATTGATCCTAGTTAAAGGACACGAGTTACCAACTATAGTGAAAGTTCTGCCTATTGGTTTCCACTTAAGTCCTACTTCAGTGAATACAGGACCCGTAGGTTTCCAAATATTTTGTTTTTTATGTTTCTTAGCGTATTTAGCATGGCTATTCACATTTTTCACAAAATCTAGAAGACACATATCATGAACACCATCAAACATAGATTTCTTACAAGTAGCACAAATAGGTTCAGAATTAGCATTTAACAGTGAATGCTTAACATCAACGTCACGAATAGGTTCAACAACATGATTCTTTTTATTAACTTTCCTAGGTTGAACTTCTACTTTATTCTTCATGTTCCTACTTGGTGTTCGCGAGATCCTATCATTCTTTTTATTGCCTGTAGGCTTTGATCCGTAATTACTAGTAGAACACTTCAATCCTGTAGGAGACAACACAGGTGTGTTAGAATCTGATGTTGTAGATGACTCTACCTATTTAATGTTGCTTGAGGATGTAAGAGGTTCAACAAACCTAACTTTCTTGACCTTGTTTTTGGGTGTGACGGCAACCTTTTTTGCACTAAGATTAATCGCATTAGGGCATGTATCTTGAACATATACAAGTAACTCCTGAATTTGTTGGGCATGCTTACAGGCAAAGTCTAACTCTTTATCTAAAGGTTGTTTTGCTTTAGCTTGTTTGACTATTTCCCAAAGAATATCAGCTTGTTCCTGAGTGTACTTAAGGTAATCTATGTGAGCTTCCCTATTTTGCAATAACCTAGGAGCCAAAGGTTCTAAGTTTAGCTTGAACATTCCTGAAACAATAGTGTTGGCAAATGGTATTTGTGCAGCAATATCAAAAATTTCTTTTCCTTTTACTTTTCATAAATCATGTTTTAATGACGTTATCACAAAAACCTTATCTTGAATTTGAGCTTTTAAATCCTCATTTTCAGCAGATTTTAAGTTCAGTTTATTAATTAAAGAGTCACTCTGTTCTTTAGTACGAACACGTGTCTTTTTTGTTGAGTCAAACTGCTCTTTAAAAACCTGTTTCACATGATTAATTTCATTACAAAGACGCTTGTTTTCCAAAATCAGTTTTGCCACACTATTCTCTAGTTCCACATTTTTGGCCTCAATTTCACCATAATCATACTTGACATTCTCTTCCTTGTAGTTTCTCTCGTTGATTTTATAATATCCTTCAACTTACAAATGGTATTGTCTTTGTATTGAAGTTGAGCTTTCAAATCTGAAGGAAACATAAAAACTATGATCCGGTGGTCTTGGTGAGTCAAACCATATGATAGCTATTTTAGTAAGAGAGAGTAGAGAGATAAAGTAAACTTGATAAGATGTGGAAGATACAAAAGACTCAACCCCTCTATGGAAGCCATAGAGGGGTATTTATACCACCACACATTACATAAGAATCTTATGTTGACTATACTAGTCCTTGTGTATGGTGATATGGTAAACAATGGTAATTCTGTAAATGTCGTCACGTAAAGTGAATTCTTAACAATCTTCCCCCACGGGACGATATACGGAATTACTTATAATATTTTCCTAACAAGTACATAATGATTAAGAACTAGAACTTCCATGAAGCTTCCAAGGCCGATGCCGTCTTCTGTGGTGTTTGACTTCAAGTCTGCACTCCAACATGAATCATCTTTGTAGTACTTTGAAGGAGAAATACTGTAATAGGCACGAACTAAGTAACCCATGCACTTCTAGTTAAGGAGAAGCTTCTGAATTAGCTTCCCCCTAATTCATGCCACATAATCTTCATTTAGAAGCTTTCAAAGCTTCCCCCCAAACTAGCAATCCTCTCTTGAGCAGTTTCAAAGCTTTCTTACAGGCTTAGAATAATTAAGTGCACAACGGAATTAGTAGGATACCACATCAAATATTACTGCTCCTTTAAGAATAAGCTTAGTGATTGATCGTTTGGGGTAAGCATTATCTGGATCAGCAACGTATCTTCTCACGCTTGAATAATTATTCTCATAACACTTCCCCTTGGAAATTCAAATAATGCATACCAAAGTTCTCAAGATATCACTTCCCCCATGTGTCTGAAGAAATGCACCCAAAAGCCATAAGTTAGAGCGCTGATATTCTCTGCGGTTATGACATTTGTCTTCCCAGTATGGCCTAACTTAAAAAAATTCAAGAAAGATGCCCTATGTCAAGCTTTCAAGAAAAAGAAAGGTAAAGACTCAAGGGTGTATCTACTCCTTCCCCCTTGCTAGTTTTGACACGTCGGAATCAGCAAAACCTTAGACGCACATTTACTTGAGTACTTGTGTGAAGAATAAATTAGCTCAGATCAATCCTATGAGAAACAACTGCTGATCAAACCTCTACTCATAACCTCTCTTTGACTATCTTATTACTAACCGATTTGTAGGCTATTTGAAGTAACCACTGATGAAGTAAACCTGATATACCAAACTTGAAACTGAAGTAGAATTCCCTGTTCTTGTGACTTAAGCTTGCACCAATGTTGGAAGAATAGTGTAGAGAAACTCAATACTTACCAAGAAAAGTATGAGACATTCATCACCCTTTACGATTATCCACAACGTCTTCTGCGTGTGACACTGAGAACTACAATGTATCTTCTTTAAGTGATAGTTAACCAGGTCTTCAACCATCTACCTCAACTGCTGGAAACTAGATAATCCAAGATTTCATCCAAATTCTTAAGCCCGAGCAAGTTATCATTGAAAGTCATGCATCCAACCAGCCCCGACTTCAAGATAAAATAAGAATACGCCTTCGTAAAATGCCACTTCAATCTCAAATAAGTGATACCCGATTAACTCCGTAGTCACACAAAAATTAATTCCAACTCTAGCCTTTAAGTTTCATGATTCTTTATCCAAATTGATCCCGGTCTCGTCACATTGTCACTTTGTCATCTTAACTCCCCAATATAACCATATACTACTTAATATCAAATTTAGTCCAAATTTAATATTAACTTTGCAATAGCCACGTTGTCTTTTGCTAAATTCAGCTTAAGCATCCATTTGAGTCCATGTTAAGGTCCAACCGAGTCATTATACTTTTCCAACCCATTTGTATTAAAAAATCGGATGTTCCAAAGATTAAGCCCATACTAAATCTGGAACTAAAACGCAACATAAATTCACTTATAGTGTTTATTTTCAGATTTAAAAACCCAAGCCCAACTCTAATATACCTAAACTCAAGGGTATTAATACTTATTACCCTAAAGCTTCCCACTTAAACAACCCTAATATTCCATCTCATAAAAAACGCAGTCATCACACCCTTATCACACCAAGTACAAATCACACTATCAAACTTCCCAAATCATCGATCCTTGTAACCACAAGATTAAAAATTATAGCAGTCACCTTTTAATCTAGTGGCCACATAAGAAATTCGTTTCTCACTAATCTTTTATGAAGTTAAGTTGTTAGCTCATTGAATTTCCAATCTCAATACCACGAATCAACTAAAAGATTAATCCTCAAATGAAGACACTGATATGTGAGAAATCACATATCCGTTTTGTACCAAAAATGACCATAAAAAGATGAAAAATGAATAAATTATGCTTGTATATTGTGTATTTTGTCTTTTGTGATGTGTAGGTACGGATATTACAAGAATCATAAGAAAACAGCCAAAAACCAGACAAAAACGAACACGAGACGGAATGAGTACTGATATGTGAGAAATCACATATCCTTTTTATATCAAAAATGGCCCTAAAATGAACAAATTATGCAAATTATGCTTGTAGATTGCTTGTTTTGTCATTTGTGATATGTAGGTACGGATATTGCAAAAATCACAAGAAAACGGTCAAAACCAGACAAACACGAACACGGGAACGGATAGAGTGCACAAGAGCCAGGAGTTTGATAGCAAAAAGGTCGAATGGTCAACCTTGGTCAACACAAAGTCAACCCATGGTTAACAATGGTCAACCCACAAAAGACAAAAACCCTTAAAATACCCAAAATACCCTTAATGTTAAAACCATTTTCATTAGAAGCCCTAAATGCTTAACACTGTTAGTCCTTTTAATATAAAATACTAACGGTCGTTATCTATCTAACTAAAACCCAAAATCATATACACTTGGCCCAAATACCCACCCCTTTTATATCTTGGCCCAAGTCAAAATCCCAAATGCATCATCAAACAAAATGACGAGTAAAAAGGGTACATCCAAAAAAGGATGTTACTGTTCATCGTCGTGCCTAAGTATTACCCTGCTCAATTAAACAAGTTAAAATCCCCTCCCAAGCTCAATTAATGACGTGGCCTTAAGATTCCAAGTACTAAGCTTACAACTCAGCAAAAGAAACGTCATCAACAACCTTTGATTGGTCAATTGGGACAAGGAATGACACGTGGGATGTAAACAAACACACTTTGAGGGAAATTTTACACTGAAATCAAGCTAAAAGAAACACACTCACTCACAAAGAGTAAGATTGCCAGCTTGGGAATCCGTGTGATGGAAATTGATCAAACGGCCAAAATGAAGGATCCAATGATTAGAGAGTATTCAAGGGCTGAGATCAAGACCAAGGGGAGTGTCTTTGAAGACCTAGAAGCATCTATTTCTACCTATAAATAGAGCTCTTCTCACTCACAGTTGGGGAGATAGTTTTTAGTTTAGCTTTAGAATTAATTTTAGCTTATGCTTATTGTAATGCTTTTAATTTCTGTCTTTCATTAATATAATTTCCTTTTCAATATTGTACTCAGTTTTCATTGTTAATAAAAGTTTAAATTTCTTATTGTGCCTTTGAATTTTCATAAGTTTAACTTTCATTTAAAATGGTTAAATAAGCTTTACAGTTTCATAAGCTCTTATTGTTTCTAAGCTAACGAAGAGCCATCAAATATACTTGAATCAAGTAGAATTGGATGGCTGCTTATAGAATTCAAGTAGGTATTAGTGCTTGAGGGTCAAGCATTAGGATTAGTATAGGATTTTGTATTTAGGCTTAATCTATAAGCTTAAGTTGTTTGTATAAGCTCTATTAAGAGCACTCACCTCTGTTTAGCTAAGGTGTGAGGTACACTTCTCTCTATATATTTTCAATTTTATCTTAATTTCAATTCATATTCTAGCTTCATTCTGCATAATTGCTTAATCTGCTTATTCGTTTGCTTATTTCTGTTAGTCTAACTTACTTATGCTTATTATAGTTGTTATATGCTCATTATGCTTAATAATTAGTATTAAATCTTAGTTTCTTATAATCTGTCATAAAATTGTGAAAAAAACTAAAAATATTAGCATAATTTGTAGTTCTGATTTTCTGGCTTAATCAGTTGGTTAGATTTGCTTAATAGGTCTGTTTTTAGCTTGTTATTATCTGGTTATGGCTTCCTTAGAGTTTTAAGATCTCCAAACTTATAAAGCTGGAAAATGTGATTTTAGGTGATATAAATGGTTGTTGTTTGGGTCAAAGCAGTACTAACTCTAGTTAGTACTGCTAAGATCCCTTTAGTCCTTTATTTTGACTTAAAACCTCATTTTAAGGTTTATAGAAAAAGGATTTAAGGTATTTGTAGGTATTCAATCAAGTCTAGTAGGTAGTTTGAATCTGCTAGTCTAAATTCAGTAGCTCATGCATTATAAGTTCAAGTCCTTTCCAGCTTTTGTTATAGCTCTTTTTGCTCTTAATTTGGTGTTTTATTAACATAGAAACTAAGAACTTTGGCATGTGCTTGTTGGATTTGAGATTTGGGTCATTTTTATGCCAACTGCATCAGCAGCTAAAACAGACAAATAACCCTTTTTCAAGATCAATTTTCAGCAGGTAAAAATAGTTTTTAGAATTTCAAATTTTGTTCACAAGTATATTTTAGGTAATAGTAGATCTATTTTAGCTTAATTTTTCTTTTAAAAGTTCATTAAGCTATCTGTTTTTAAGCTCAAAATAAGCAATTTGTCTTTTCATAATAAAAAGTGGATTCAGTATATGTTGAGTCTTTAAGCAGATTTCAACAAGCTTTTCCCTTGTTCTCTTAATTTTCAAACTATGTTTCAAAAGCTAATTTGAGTAGTCTTTTGGATAAGCTTTCTAGAAATATAAGTCTCTTTGCCATAAGGTTCCTTTTACCTGCTTAAAATTAAGCTCAAAAGTAGCTAAGTTGTCTGTTTGGATTTCAGTCTTCAATAAATTGCTTATTTGATAATTCAGCTTATGGCTTATCCACTTAGCTCAATTATAGCTCAGTTTAACTTAATAGGGTAGTTTTAAGATAGGGATAGCTTATTTAGCCATAGTTTTAGCTTATTTTAGTTTTTAAGTTTTGAAAAAGGTCCAAAAAAGTAGTTTATTGTTTTCTGTCTGTTTTTAAGCCTATTTTCTAGCTTATTTTCTAGCTTTTTCAAAAAGTCTCTTTTATAAGTTTTTCTTATTCTTATTTGTTTTACAACTTTGTTCAAAAACTTTTGAAAAAAAAACAAAAGGCCACAGGTTTGACCCTGTGACCTCTTGCCTCACACACACACGTCCCACAAT
Organism: Tanacetum coccineum; assembly: GCA_026074375.1. Lineage (NCBI taxonomy): Eukaryota > Viridiplantae > Streptophyta > Magnoliopsida > Asterales > Asteraceae > Tanacetum > Tanacetum coccineum. The sequence goes on from BQNB010019247.1 coordinate 66,750, forward strand.
CACACACACTCATAAGCTGCGCCCTTGGGTCTTTTTCAAATATTATTTCCCCCACTTTTCTTTTAAACACATTTTCAATTTCCTTTTTAATAAATAAGCCGTAGCTTAAATAAGCTCTTTTAGGGGCTTATTGTTACAACAATTTTCAAGTTAGTATTTTTATAAAATTAGTCTTTTAATTTTACACTTTTTGTAATTTTTCCAAATTTTTAGAGTTAAGTTTTCTATTTTTAATCATTTTCTTTTCTTAAAAATTTAAAAAAATCATAAAAAATAGAAAAATAATCAAAAAAATAAAATTCTATTTTTCTAAAATTTTCTTTGATCATATTTTAGGCTTAGGATTT
>BQNB010019248.1:4801-67095 GCA_026074375.1 Tanacetum coccineum
TAAGCGGGTAGGGAATTGCGGAGCGAGTTGGGTTAGCAATTTTTATCGCCGCCGCTATGCGCGGGTATCCAACTAGTACTCACAAAAGTCACAACTAATGCAAAAGAAGGGGAAACACTTTCTAAAGCGGCGTGTGGGTTAAGCTTTTATGCTCTAAAAGCCCCAATCCAAACAACTCACGTAGCTTATTTCCTATCCAAATGATACAACAAGCCTCATACCATAATCCAACCCAAACTTACCTTTTAACCTGCTTACACCTAAAATAAACTTAACCAAACACCCCCTAAGCTGTTTTAACAATATACTCGTAATAAATGTGAAGTGATCCGGTGACAAATAAATTAAAATAAGAAGTGGCGAGAAGTAACCATAAAGAAACATTTGAGATGCAACAACTTGTATTAGATGCTTCTCAATTCAATTAGATGCATCCCCTTGAGTTTTGAAAGTTATTTTGACGTAAACATGATGCAAATTGATTTTTTTAAGGTTAAAACACATGTAGAAGAACAAAAAAAATAGGATCCACATAATTTGATGAAATGCATCTAAGCTGACGGGGATGAATCCAATTTGGGTTAGTGCATCTCATATGTGTGGTTCATAACTGCGGCTATAGGTACTTCTCATCCTTGTCATTTTAATAAGGGGTTGTTCTTATTTATGGGTTTATGAGCTTAAGTGTTTTCGGCATATATTTCAAAATTTCCATTTTTCTGTCTCATAGTAACATAATTCGCTAGAAAGGCCACGAATTGCGATCCAGTTCGTGTGTTCCCAATTTGGGTATGATTCAGTCGGGAACAGGGAAACTAACGATCCTTATGCGAGACCTTCTCAATCATGAAATTGTTACTCATTTTTAACTTTACAGAAACTTTGGTATGTAACTGACTAATGGTTACGACTTAAGAAATTTCATATGTATTAAACTAGTTTTTAATTTTGGAGGTTGGAATTTTTTTTAATAATCCTTAGGAATATATTAATTATGAGGTAGACCGTACCGGAGAGATCCCGAATGAACCTACCCCCCATTGAACCGAATTTTAAGCACCTAGCGAAGGATCGCGTACCGGAACGATCCTTGTTCTAGGTGACTATGTTCTGTCTTATTTTGGGACTTATGTGCTTGCTATATACGTTTATTATGTCATAACCACTTTTATAAGCCAAAAGTTTCAAAAAAAGTTGGTAACTTATAAGCCGAAAACAGAACAAATAAGCTTAAACAAACACCCCCTAGGAATAGTTATATTATTTGATCCTGAGTCTAAGGGGGTGTTTGTTTAGGCTTATATAGCTGGCTTATGGCTTATTTGGTTTTGGCCTTATGTTTCATAAGCTCACCTTTTAAGCAGAGTTGGAAGAGACAGAGCGAGGGTTCGATTGTCACTCCCTGCGAAAAGGCCGGAGGTCCTCTGGCCTCTATACCTTCGGGTAGGGTAAGACTGTCTACATCTCCTCGCCTCCTTCATACCTCTCTTTTTTTCAAAAGCTCACTTTTTGTGGCTTATTTTGAAACTTTTCAGCTTCTATAAGTTCATTACGACTAAATAACAAAACCAATCATGAAACACAAACATTAATAAACAGACCTTGATCATTTCTGGCAGTAAACAAAACAGTCCCAGTCTCATCACCAATCAAACACTCAGTAATCCTAGTATGCCCACCACCACCACTACTAAACCTTGTAGTATTATTCCTTGTCTTCTTATCCAATACAGTTGTTGCAGTCAACACCTTAACCACAAGTGTATGCCCATTTGTTCCAGGTTTCAGATCACTTACTTTCACAAACACAGGCTTCCTTTTCTGTACTACTGTTGCTGCTCCTGATGATGGTTCTGGTTGTTGGTTGACTGTTGTTGTTGTTTCTGTTGTGTCTGCCATCGCCTCCGTTGACTTTGTTTGGTTTGGTTGACTTTTCGGATAAACCCTAGCTAACCCTAGAAGAAGTGGTTTGTTAAAGTGAAGTGTGAAGCGAGTGTACTTTTGTTTTGTTGTTGTTGTTTGTGTTTTGGGGTTTGGTAAAGTTTGGTGCTTTGAGTTTTGGAATGTGACCATTTGGCACCTTTTAGTTTTCATCAAAGGTTGTTACATTAGATGTTAGACCGGGTGTAGCGGTGCGAGCATCACTATCGCTAACTCAACGTTACATCATTTTTTTTTACTTTACCACTAACATCGCAAATCAACATAGTGTAATAAAACAACAACATCAACATATAAATGTACTCCACTTATGTACAAATATACCCCACAAGAACTAAACTCACACACACAACAACTTTCACAAATCATTCGGTCGATCGACCGACTTCTTCCTTTTTCGAGCTGAGCACACATGGGTTGGTAGGGAAGTTTTAAGGGACGTCTTTAGAGGTCACCATACCCCCGCAGTTTGGAACGACAACTTTTCCCGAACCAGGGACAAACTGAAAGATATGTTGAAAACCGATTTCACTTCTTTTCTTGCTATCATCTTCGTCTTCTTTGTTGTTTTCTCTTTTAGCGAAAGCATAATGTTTTTGTCGCGCATATGGTTCATTGCTTGGCGGGCTTCCTCCTTTTGCGTGACGATTTTTTATGTTTTTTTTGTTACAGTCATGGCTTTGCTTGTGCCTTTAGGTGGGAGCGACAAATTTGCAACCACTCTTTTTTGAAAACAACAATATCTCACGTTTGTAAATTCGTGAAGTAGAAGAGACAAACGATTAGATGGCTTATATCAATATAATATGCGGGGAAAAAAAAAATTTTGTTTTGTATTTTATTTTAAGGACGCTAGGGTTTTCTTATTTTTTTGAAAATGAATGTTGAAAGCCGCTTATTCTTTTCCTCATCTTTTTTGTTTGTTTGAGCGGAAGCATAATTGTATTCGGCGGCATAGTTGGTTATTGCTTGCGGCATCCTCCTTTGCGTGACGATTTTTTTACGTCATGGGCTGCTTTTTGCCTTAGAAGGAAGTGGCAATTGAAATCAACTTTTGTTTGTCAACGACAATGATACTTCGACAATGAAAACAATGAGGAAAAAAAATATAGTTGATTCATGGCAACTCAACATTTTTTGTATCTCTTTTCGAAAATGAACGGCTAGGTTTTAGGTTTATGCAATTGAAATACGAAAAATGAATCCCTAATTAAAACAATAAAGCTAAAAAAGCGAAACCCCTCCGAGATGCATCGCAGATCTAGCCAGATGACCGGAAGGATACAAATTTTTGTTGGTGGTATCTTACCTAGAGCTCGGATAACCAGTGTAAACATACAAATATCTATATTATAACAGATTGTGTTTTTGTGATTACATAATGAAGATTGGCTATGTATTTATACTAAATACATAGCTTAATAAGTAAGCAATGCAAACCCTAAAACATAATGGACCCAAACCCACAATTAGGTTTGGGCCGAATAAGTCAACCGTCAACGGTCAACGGTCAAACTAACCTAACTTAGCCATCTAATATGTTTTACTTTACCACTAACATTGCAAATCAACATAGTGTAATAAGACAACAACATCAACATATAAATGTACTCCACTTATGTACAAATATACATCACAAGAACTAAACTCACACACAACAACTTTTACAAATCATTCGGCCGATCGACCGACTTCTTCCTTTTTCGAACTGAGCACACATGGTTGGTTAGCGACAGTTTGTTATAACGGGACGCGTTTGAGTCAACAGCGCGTGTGACCTCTCGGTTACACCCTATTATGCTTACTAAACTTATTAGTCATCATCGTCATATCAACTTTACATCAACATTTACACCTTTCACCCAATAAACCACTAAACACTCCTAGTGGTGACCATCAAACCAACCACACAAATATATCTCACTTAAACACAAAGATACCCCATAATATACTCACGCACAAAATGACCAATATTTGGTCTGATAAAAAAAGTGACCAAATCACTTCGAAAATTGCTCGACTATGCGTGGACCATGCATGCTGTTAGAGCACACAATGAGGGTGCCTTTGGGATGCATTATTACCCTAAGGTGTCGTCGGATAACGCGAAGCGGCACCGATGTTTGCGCCATACTGCTTTGCGTCGTCACCACCCGCCCATGTTATACTTTTTTTGTATTGATGTTTTATTTGGTTTTGTGTGGGTCATAGGTGTCCTATAAATTGTGTCACGCCCCGTATAAGGCGGAAACACAAGGTGTAACGGATAGGATCGTCATAACACATTGATATAAGATAATAGAGAATTCACTAAATGAAAGATTTACATAAACGTGTCATGACGACTCCCGACACAAGCGAAGACTTATATCGTGGATAGTTAGTACCACGACAACATAGTCACATAGACATAATAATCCCACAACTCGGGACAAGTACAATAAACAAATAATCCAAAGGCTACCATAAGATACTGATGCAATGACACAAGGGGTGAGTAACCCGGAAGGGCTACGTCCTAAGTCTCTCTAGGCAATGCAAGAAGGCTCTATTCCTCCTTAGGCACAGTAACTTGATTACTTGAAAATGAATACTCGAAAAGGTCAACATAAAGTTAGTGAGCTCGTAGGTTTAAGTAAAAGACCCACTTGTTGTGCATATAGTTTAAGTAGGACAATAGCGAGAAGATATGCATATACGAAATTTAGTATCATCACACAATAACAAATTCACATAATAACAATTCACTTAATAACAAATCACATAATAAAACTCAATAACGTGGGTGCATCCTCCCAAAGGTATACTAGTGCCCTACCCCGGGGAAATGGGTGTCTCTTCCCGAGATAGTTTACTTCCACAATTTAGGTACAAATCACACATATAGCAATATAAACTCACATAATGTCCAAAAGAATAGTTTAACACAAGACAAAATATTTTGAATATTATTTGAGTATCATTTTCTCCCTAGGAAAACATAAGTAAAAAGAGGGGCTACGAAGACTCACCTTAAGCGAAGCGGTGAATAGATCAACAAATGAAATATGAGCTCAAATGTCCTAACGCGACCTAGTTGGAATATAATGTGCTTTAAGTGCTAGCCAACGATGGCTAAAAGATGCATATGCAATTTTATAAAGTTCTCATCACCCGAATATGTTTGCGTTTAGTATACCAGTCAAAATATGATCTCGTAAGAGTTACATAGTTTTTATTAAGTTTCAACGCTAGAGCAAAAGTCACTATTTTATAATTCTCTAGAAAATCCCGCACGTTATCCGTTTTCTATACATTTCCGCTTGATTTATATCTTGTCCAAAACACGCTAAATATCTCATCAAGTCTAGTCACTAATTTTTATTCAACATTATATTTATTACTATTATTTTTAAGTTACCGACTTTAATAAATCCTATCTCGCTTACTTAATAATATTTTGGAAAGTTTCCGACGCACATAGAAAATATATAAGTGTTACTATAATATTTGTTAAGGATTTTATAGGTCGGGGTTCGGACTCGAAAATGCCCAAAAACCTCATTTTATATTCCAAACAGCTCACATTTATCAACCATATTTATGTAGAAAGTTTATAAAATTTTCAGATTTCAGTAAGTTTTTACAAGGGCGTAACTCCTTTGTTATAAAGATTCACAGGATGCTCAAAAGCTACGTTTCAAGGAAAATCACGTTCTACAAGTTTTCTTTAATAAGTTTTACCCGACTCGGACTCGAAATTGGTCAAAAACACGAAAACGTAAACTGGACAGATTGCGTCAAAAACAGTTTTGAGCTGGAAAAGTTACTAGTTTTTACGCAAACTTTATTTGGTCATAACTCACTCGTTTTAAGTCCGTATTTAGCGATCTTTATATCCACGCGTTCGTATTTAAGCATACTATTATATTTTTAAGCTCTCAACCTTTTAAAGTGGTTTTATCAACTCGTTTTATTTCATACAAAATTTGGACAGCAAGTATATTATACCAAAACTGCACTATATATTTAGCCGCAAACATCACAACTTCATTACTAGCCTAAATCTCTTCCATCGATTGTTACCAACACTCAAACAACTCCAAGTCTACCTAATCCCTTTCATCAATTGTTACAATATCATCAAGAACCACTCTTAACACTTATAATCACATTTTTAACCTAAAAGTATAATAATGTTAAGAAGAACTCAAAAACACAAATAAGTTGTACAACTCTTTTTATTTTGTTAGTTTCTTTGTAAAAATCTTTTACACAAACATGGGTTATGATGTTTTTGAAAGATCATGATATGTGTTCATAGATGAAAGTATATGAAATATAAGAAGAAAAGAAGGATGAAAGTTTTCTTACAAGGATGAAGAGAATTGATGCGGTCGTCGTAGGACTTCTACACGAAGTTTTACAACTCCCTAGGCAGAGCACCTAATCGTTGTAGTAGTAGTATAGGCAAGACTCGGGGGGTTGTTATCGTTCACTCGGAGAATAGGTTGGGAAAGCTTGATCACGGTAAGGTTGAAAGAAGATTATTTTTTGTTTTTATATTTTATGAAAGTAGTAAATCATATGTTTGGAGAGGTGGTTGGTTTTAGCTATTAAACTAAATATAAATCTAAACTACTTGTGATAACAATAAGATAAAAGACTGTGTTTATTTAATCATGTATTACTCCCTAGATTGCTTCTCCTAGTGTTGTTGCTTTGTCACCCTTGTGATGATCTGTGTAACTATTTCCTAAGTCATGAACGAATTACACGAACCCGCCGTCTACTTAGTATTCCGCTAGAGCAACGCACAAGTAAGGTAGTATGAAGACTATTACAAGGCCCCTAGGAGTACACTAAGTGCATGTGAAATATATTAAGAGTGGATCAACCATATTAGGGGGCAAGGTAGTATGAAGACTGTTACCCGATGGTATCCTTTCTACACAATCATGTTTTCCTAGACATATCAACAGCGATACAGACAAAAGCTGGTTTTCTAAGACCTAACATGCACATCCATCACAAGAAGCAACACTACTAAGATCTACATTCTAGGTTTCATACAATCATAAATAAACACAATAGGAGGTTTAGCCAAGCATGTTAAAGATAAAGCAAGAACAATAAATAATCACACAACAAGACATATTGAATGATTAAGTAAACCTTACTTGATTAAAACATGAGTTGGAGGAAGTACAATAGGGTTTTTAGGCCCTAAAATCGTCCCTAACAGCTGCTAAACGAACTAGGGTTCGTACCCTCTTTTTATTCTAAAGTTACACACTCAAAACCCTAATTTCGGGTTTGTATATATAGGAAAATCGCTGCGACGGCGTCGCGTTTTAATCGTGACGCCGTCATGAAAGAGAATATTCTAGATAATGGGTTGGGTCGTGTACTCTGACGCCGTCGTGAGATCCAGTGACGCCGTCTTGGTCTTCGTTGTGACGGCGTCACGTTATATTGGTGACGCCGTCTCCAGCCACTGTAGAGAAATTCTTGAGCAATGTTGGTGTAGGTCCGTAGTCTTGTCTGTTTCTTCTCCAAATGAGCCCAAGTCACGTGTAATTCTTCCAAATGTCTTCCAAATGCGAAATACCTTAAAAGGAAAATGAGAATAAAATTAATACCTATGTTGGGGCATAAACACACAATTTAGGGGGTTTAACGACCCCGAAAAAAGTTATAAAAAAAAAGGACACCTCGGTCAAATACCCTACATCTTGGGATTTGCTGTCATCAAGAACATGGTCTTTTCTACCTAGACAGATAACAATATGAGGGTCATTTTACATACCTTTAAATATTTTACAACACAACCTTCTAGAACCTCGAATTAAAACATAGAAAATATTTACTACTCCTCACATAAGGTTTGGGATTTCTCTCTTTCACTCGGGTGTATAATAAATTATAACATAAGGGGAAACGGAAAATCAACACTCATTACCTTCAGACATATAAATTACCCATAGCTTGGTAAATGATAAACCTCCACCGCTAGGTGTAAGTATATTCATTACTATCTAAGAGTCTTTTAAAGGGTTGTTAGGTGTAGGGTAAGAAAATAACATAAAAAAAAGGAAACGGAAACGAATAGGATACATTTGGTGACAAATTGGAGTGGAATGTTGTCTCTATATTTACACGAATACACTTTGGTTTGGTTGCTAAGGCCAATACTTCGAAAAACACAAACCCAAAAGATATACAAACTCTACACAACACTCTACATCAATCTCTCTTTTTCTTTTCTCTTTTTTTTGAATAACATAATAACATCACATTGGTTTAAAATGTACCCCTACACTTGAGCTTTTTACATGCTCTGATATTTACAATCTAAAACTAATGACCCAAATGAGTGATCAAAAAACATGGAGATCATTTGATAAACAATTTGGTATTGACTTACTTTTTCTTCACCCATTCTCCACAAATAAATACTACCATGAATCCCAATCGTCCCAAAACTGTATTTACAAGGATAAGGACTCGTAATTAACAGCACAAAAAGTATATACTAGCACCTCACATAAGTGTTTGGGATTCTCTCTTTCACTCGATTGTATAATAAATGATAACATATAGGGAAAATGGAAAATCAACATTCATTACCTGTCATAGCATATAAATTACCATACGCTTGGTAAAGGATCAAACCTCTACCGCTAGGTGTAAGTATTATTCATTACTATCTAAGAGGTCTTTTAAAGGGTTGTGGGGTGTACGTGTAAGATAATATATAAAGGAAACGGAAACAGATGGGATACATTTGGGTGGCTTTGGGTGAATTTGGAGTGGAAGGGTTAGCTAATTATTTACACAAATACACTTTAGTTTGGTTGCTAAGCCAAGACTCGGATGAAGGTATACAAACTCTACACAACTCTACATCAATCTCTTTCTTTTTCTTTTCTCACTTTTTTAATAACATAATACATAACATGAGGTTTATAATACGTACCCCTACACTTGAGCTTTTACATGCTCGATATTTACAATCTAACTAATGACCCATATTGAGGTGGATCAAAATAACATGGAAATCATTTGACAAACATATGGGGGTATTGACTTAACTTTTCTTCCCTATTCTTCCGCGAAATAAATACTACCATGAATCCCAATCGTCCCAAAACTGTATTTACAAGGATAAGGACTTAACAACCGTGTACTCAAATAATTAACTTGGGTTATCATAATAATGTACTAAAATCGAGTAAATACAAGGTAGGCTAGGGCTTTTTGGTGTAACGATTGGTTTAATGGGTGACAATGCTCTTCATTAATAATCTGGAATCTACCAGAAAATTACGAGAACCGTAAAAAAAGATAGGCTTGGAGGGTTGTACTAGGGGTATCCTGCACTAATAATGAGTGCATGACAAGGGTGTGGGATAGTTATATGATCAGTGTGACCATCATAACAATTACAGGTTTAAAACATGGGTTAATCCTAATGCCTCTTATCAAGCAAATCCTAATACTTACTATGCGGTCTCGGGATGCATCACAATAACAAGTTCTAGAATTTAATATGCTACCGGTACACTCTCATAATCCTAAAGTAACCAATACCAATGTTCCAGAAAAGGCGACAAAACCACGCATACACATCCGTAACGATGGAATAGACACACATGATTGCTCACTCCTTAACTCGAACAAGCTAAAGGTATAATATCTAAGGGCGAACCTCACATTGTGGGGGTAGAATTTGAGGGTTTTTGTGCTAGTAATATAAATTCCTATCCATGAGACGCTATTAATACTTGGTTTTCATCGGTATGTGTCATAAAAAATTTAAATTTAGGTAAAAATCACCTCTTATGCTATGTTTCGATATATTACCCATCACTTTAAGGAACAAAGCAAATGATAAATGGAAAAATAGTTTCTAAGGCTTATTTTTCCCCTACACTTAAGTTGAACATTGTCCCCAATGTTCTCTAGAAGTACCCGTAAGAACGAATAAAAGGAAAAGAAAACAAGGAAAAGAAACTAGTACTCCCCTGGTTTGCTCAATAATGGAGAAGAAACATGTGATAACTGGTTAAATCGTCCTCCAAGAATCATCCAATGAAACTTTCTAAGAACTTCCAAGCTTCTTCTCATCAAATATAACCTGTAATCAAAGACAAAGACAACTACACCAAGCATAAAATGTGCGATAGACATATATACAGTGTGAATTTAGGGTTCGACTTGATAGATAGGATGAGAGAATTGTTAAACTCATTAGGTTTTGCAGGTTTACAACAGAAACATATTTTAAATGTTGTGCAAGTTTTATTTTCAAAAATAATTAAAAACTTTGAGTTTTCTGGACCTGGCGTATGACGCCGTCAGGGTTGTTGTGACCCCGTCACAGGTGTCGTGGTGACGGCGTCACGTGTAAATCGTAACGCCGTCTCTACTTTCTGTGAAAATAAAAATTTTATTTTTGATGAAAACTTTCCTGCACTTGATTCCATAAGTTAATTCCTGTACAAATAGCTGCATAAAACCTGAGATTTAACAATTCAATCATATGACTCGAAACTGACGCGAATTAATCTAAACAATTTATTTAACATGCTTGAACTTGGCTCAAAAGCCGGATAAATTCCCCTACACTTATTATTTGCAAAATACTTTTGATTAAAATTAAGACGAGGTTAAAGACAATACAAAGCATGATTACAAGATAGTTCAAACATAATAAAACAAAATATAAAGAATTAAAACACACATGACACTCCTAATTGCGGGAAAAGTAAATTGGGTTGCCTCCCAAGAAGCGCTTTTATTTATTAACGAGTATTGTAGCTAGACTCGAAGTCACACTTCCTTACGTGACTTCTCCTTCATCATCCAATCCAGTTACATACTCAGGTCCTGACTCTAAACATTCCTTGTAGAACCCTAATATCTTACCCATTACATAGTCAACCCCTCTTCTTTTGTCCTCCTCGTTCCTAAGATAGACCGATTTTGTGTGTTCCTTTTCAAGGTTTGACAACGAGTTGTACTGTTCTATCTTATGGGGCATTTTATTGGCAACTTCATCATCTCCGTTGGCGAACCTAACTACTCTTTCGGGTAGGTCATGAGTCATATTGGATATTTCAATGAAAGGCCTCCCTAGTACTACCTGTGACAATCTAGGGTCTGTGATTGAGCTAATATCCTCGACAATCATGAAGTCTACAACATAGGTGAAGTTTCCTATGAAGACATGCATCCCTTTAATCCTCCCTGTAAAATTACTAATTCCTCCATTCGCATTTTCCCTAGGGTCAAGTTTTCTCCTCATGATCCAATTATACATCATTCGGGTCATGATATTTAAAGGGGAGTCAAGGTCAATGTAGGCTTTTTCGACATGCACGTGCCCAATGTTGCATGGCATCTTAAGGTTGAAGGAGCATCCTTCTGTGATGATGGGGTTTTGTAGAAATATTGAGGGGATTGGGCCACACATAAGGTACTTATGGTGGGTTAGCTCATCTCTAGTTGGAACCGTGTCGAAGTACTCTACCGCTGGTCCTTCCGTTGTTGTCCCTTCACCTTCATTGAGACTCTCATTTTGAGGTTCATCATTATCTCGTATGATCTCGATGAACATTACTTCTCCATCTTTCTCCTTAGTGCAGACAAATCTCGTATTAGAGGATTGGGGAACCAATCCGAGCGATTTAAGCATCGAATTCAGCTTTCATACCTGTTATGTGGCGATGGAAGCTAATGGATTAGGTTGTGGATGTGGGTTAGAGCTGATGTTTCAAAGACTACCTACGTCAGGCTCATTAACTTAGGATTCTTTAGGCTGCTTGGGGTGGATTCTGATGGCGTTGATTGAGCTATGGATGTGGGTTGAGGATTGCGGACCTTCAGTTGGGTAAGAACGAGTGATGAGTTGTTTGGAATCGAAGAGGTACCATAGTTGTTACCTGGCGGAGCTGAATGGTAAATCCCTATAGCCCTACGCGGTGCTAGGTTTTGGAGTAGTCTCCTAGATTACGGATGTAACACCCCCAAATTGGGGTCGCGGTCGCAGCGGAATAAGGGTCAGTGCGTGTTACTTCAAGATCAAAAGCACAAGATATATCAAAAACAACACAAAAAGTTAGTATAAAATGATACATTGGATTAATTGAAAGACTTAATACAAAAGCATAATAGCTTTTAACTTTTCAATGTTGAATATTACAAAAGTTGACAATACATTCCAAAAATATATGCTACCTTAAATCTTTAAGCGGGCAATCCAAAATGTAACCCAATGCATCCCTGGCATCCCAGCCTAAATGATCTCACCGAAAACATTGCATAAAAACATCAACATAATTGTTGTTGAATTCATAGTGTTTGATAAATCAAAATGTGGTAGGACCGCAAACTTTTAGTGATAATGGCAACACATGCGATCTTCACAAAACTAGAATTACATTTATAACTCAGCACATGACACTGAAAGCTCGACAGTCATGTTCGCATAATATTGCTGACTCAGCCCGTAATGATTGTTTTAACCCGAAAACATCTCCCAAATCGACATGTTATAACGATCTTTCTCGGTGATAGCAAGTCACCCATACGGGAGTCGTTTCCCGAATAGATCTATTAATAACATCGCGCTCCGATATTGTGTAATTCCCAACAACAAACATAGCGAAGTTGACAGTATCAAGATAGAGGGCTTATTGGGTTATCGCTACTTAGGCAAACGTGTAATCAATACTTGCGTCCAATTTGTAAAACAAAGAATGTTTCCACCCCATAGTTATAAATCATTGAAATCGTAAAAATGTGGGGCTATGAACTCACCTTGAGTTCTGGTAATCCAAATATCGCAGATAATGCGTCACGTAAAAGATCGAATGCAACCTAAATTATCATAGGTCGGATAAGTACCAAGTACTTGAATATAATCTTATAGTTGTTATCTCGTACTATCGTTCGGGCTATCATAATTAAAGAGGTCATGACATGACGTTCGAGGAGTTAGGACACTTTAAATCGTAAATCCAACAACTCGTCGAAACGCCATCCGAAGAGGCCTCATTATGAAACTCCCTAGTAATATAGTACTTTGATAACCACATAATATTCTATATAGCTCAATCACCAACTAATGGTTTTGGAAAAATTGTGTTTTAATAAGTTAAAACGTTTATAATTACCGTTTAGTAAAACTGGCGTAACTTTCGCGTTTTAAACCCGATTCTCGCGTTTTGTATGTCCATCTTTTCGTATTAAGACGGGTTTATCAATGTAATTGACATTTTCCGTATTTATGACCCTCTGGAGACAGTAACTTTTACGTTCACAACCAGATAAGACTTTTATATAAATCGTGTATTGTTGTCGTAAAACCCGTAAATGGTCCGTATTTTATTCGTTATAGCTCCGTTTTTAGTGATTCTTTCGAGGACGTTCTCGTATTTGAAAGTTCTATATTTTTATGAGGTTTACAAAAATATAACTTTCTGTCATGAATAGTAACTTTTATAAAAATAGTTTTATAAAAGTATTATTTGTCGTAAACTTGCGAAATTCATAACTCGTTCGTTATTTATTGAAAAATTACGATTCTTATCATTTTGGAATCCTAAAAATATGTATTATTTGTTAAAAATATCAAACTAGCTGTTTGAATATACATTATTATAAAAGTCCATTTTTATAAATCTCCGTTTAAATTAACGTATAACTCGTTTTTAACGTAACTTTTTCGTTATTAATCCGTTTAACAAGTTTCTTACCTTTTCGGAATCGTCGTGATTTGTATTATCTTATAAAAACATAAAATCCCCTGTTTGGAATTCGAAAACTTTCTGTCCCAAAATGTTCTTTTATATAATTTATTTATATAATATGTTTTATATACTTTTCAACCTCACAATTTACCACAAGTCTTTTATAATTATATATATCACATGTTATACATATAATTGTTCATCAAGTTCATATTTTTACAAGATCATCGAATCATAAGTTATTTTTATACTTAACATGAAATCATAACTTTCTTAATTAACTTTAATTTACAATTTACATAAGAACTTTTATACTATAAACCAAGATTGTACAAGACGTTTAAAATATCCTTTATTCATGATATTACCATCATCATAACATGTGAGAAATGCAAAAAACATAATCAACAAGATAAAGTACATTTTACATTTCAAAAGTATTCCTAATGGGATTTTCACTAAATAGCATATCATATATATAAAAATTCATAAACTAAGAACATAAAGGTTTAAGGTAGACCATATGATGAATGATGATGATGAGAAACAAATGCCTAAAAAACCCTGTTTAGCCTTAAAACCAAAGCCTTGCACCTTAAAAACCCTAGTTTTCTCAAGAAAACCCTAATCTTGCTTCTACTTGATTATAACTTGCAAATGGTGATTCAATGGATGGAAACACCTTAGAATGTCTTAGGATAGATGTGTATAGAAGTGTATGGATTGTATAAAAATTGCTATGGATTTGTGTTGTGGCTTGTTCTTCGGGGGGGGGGGGGGGGGGGGGGGGGGGGGGGGGGGGGGGGGGGGGTTTTGGCCGTAGCATGCATAGAGAAAAAATGAGGGAATGTTTTGATTTTTCCTAGTTAGTGTTTAATGTATGTTTTACTTCTCTTTATGTATACCATGAAAGTATGGAACAAAGCATGTCAGGATCAAAGTATGGTTCAAGTAATGGTCCAAGCATGGTCCTTGGTCAAGGTATGGGACTATGGAGTTGTCATAATTGGGGGTCTGGTGGCCCCCGCCTTAATTACCAAAATAAAGAGTTTTGATATAATACTTGTATAATATGCAAGTATTTCGGCAAAACAAAGGTATACATGATATATTTATGTAATTTTTATGTATTGGGTATAAAAGTGGGTATTTGTTGAAGCGTAGAAAAGTTTTTGTGGTTCCGGGAGTGCCTAAACGTAATTTATTAATCGCGAAACGTATACACTTTACGTAGTCCGATCAAAATAAATGAACAAAGTTAAATAATATCCTCAAAATAATTATATAACCCTTGCTTGAAAGTACACAATTTAATTGTTTGATGCCCGTTATTACATTTGAACGCTAATTTGTAGCTACTCGATTTAAAAACTTAATTTCAGAAATTTAACAAAGCAAACGCGTACCAAACGCTAAAAATAAATATAGTGATTTACTCGTCGTTAATGATTCTAAAACACATGATGTTATATGACTTCCCCCGTTTAAACGAGCTTGTCCTCAGGCTCACATGCAGACTATGAAACGATGATGCGGTCTCGGTGAAGAGGTGTGGATATTTCTTCTTGAATTGGTCTTCACGCTCCCACGTGAACTCAGGACCTCTCTTAGAGTTCCATCGAACTTTGACTAATGGAATCCGACTTCGCTTCAACCCGTTGACTTCACGGCTACTATTTCTAAATGGTTCCTCAACAAAATGAAGCTTGTCATCAAGATGAAGTCCATCCAACGGAACGGCTAATGGTTCGTCGGCATGACACTTTTTCAGATTAGATACATGAAACGTATTATGAACTCTGCTCAACTCTTCTGGAAGTTCAAGCTTGTAAGAAACTTTCTAGAGGATGTTTTTCCCACTCTTTTATCACCTTAAAAGGCCCAACATACTAGGGTTCAACTTCCCCCGTTTGGCCAAAACGTACAATCCCCTTTCCAAGGCGAGACCTTAAGCATGACTTTGTCTCCAACTTGGAATTCCATTGGCTTACGCTTCAAGTCAGCGTAACTCTTCTGTCGATCACGAGCGGCTTGCATCCTTTGCTTGATCTGGATGATTTTCTCAGTGGTCTCTTGAATTAGTTCTGGACCGAGTATTTGAGCTTCTCCAACTTCAGTCCAACAAACAGGTGAACGACACTTTCGACCATAAAGTGCTTCAAATGGTGCGGCCTTGATGCTAGCGTGATAGCTATTGTTATATGAGAACTCGACCAATGGCAAATGGTTAACCCAACCCTTTCCAAAGTCGATTGCACAAGCACGCAGCATATCCTCGAGAGTTTGAATGGTCCTCTCGCTTTGCCCGTCTGTTTGTGGATGGTACGCAGTACTCATATCCAAATTAGTACCCAAAGCGTTCTGAAGTGACCTCCAGAAATTGGATGCGAATCTCGGGTCACGATCGCAAATGATTGAGACGGGTATCCCATGCCTCGTGACCACCTCCTTTAGGTACAATCTTGCAAGTTTATCCAAAGGATCGGTCTCTCTCATTGGTGTGAAGATCGCAGACTTAGTGAGTCGGTCCACAATCACCCAAATTGTATCATAGCCTTGAGATGTCTTAGGAAGCTTCGTGACAAAATCCATGGTGATGTTGTCCCACTTCCATTCGGGAATCTTAGGCTGTACCAACAATCCTGACGGCCTTTGATGTTCGGCCTTGACCTTAGCACAGGTCAAGCACTTGTTAACATAAGTAGCTATGTCGGCTTTCATGTTGGGCCACCAATATAACTTCTTCATGTCTTGGTACATTTTGTCGGAACCCGGATGTATAGAGTACTTTGATTTGTGGGACTCGTGCATGATCACAGTCCGCAAATCGCCATAACAAGGTAACCAACTCCTGCCATTGAGGCACAAGGTTCCATCCGTACGTGGTTCCAACTTTTGTTCTCTAATCGCTTCTGGAAATTTAGCGTTTTCACCCAAATTCCTCCAAACGTCTTCTCTCTTAATGTTCTCTGGTTTTCGCGCTTCGGTCTGAGCATTTAAGATCTGTTTGGGAAGATCCAAACTAATAGTCATAACCAAAGCTCGAACTCTCAATGGTGGTTCTCGTTCCTTCCTGCTCAAAGCATCAGCAACGACATTTGCTTTCCCCGGGTGATAACGTTATCAGCAATCGTAATACACCTTCGCATCTCTAACCAATCGGCGTTTGCATCATGGTTCACACTCTTTTCTGATCTAAGATGTGTTGCAAAAACTCTTGTGATCGCGTTGAACACCGTACTCTTTGTTTCCATATAAATAATGTCTCCAGATCTTGAGAGCGAACACTCCACTGCACCGAGTTCTAAATCTTGAGTCGTTGTAGTGTTTTCCTCAGGAATCTCAAATGTCGTGATGATAAAGCAAATCACTTTTTCTCTCTGCACAAAACATCTCGCCCAAACCCTTCTTCGAAGCGTCGCAATATTCGAATGAAGTCTTCGCTCCTTCACGGTAATGCAAGGAATGGTGCACTGCACAACTTTTGATTTGAACAGCTTGAGAAAGCTGCTTCTTGTTTATGTTCCCACTCAAACTTGACCTTCTTTTGGTAAGTAGTCATTGGTTTTGCGATTTCGAGAAACCCTTCAATGAATCATCGGTATATCCAGCAAAGGACCTAAGAATTGACGAATCTCGTTGGTGATTTAAGAGAGGCCCATCATTAATGGACTTCCATCTTGCCTGGATCACATGAATTCCTTCACTATCGATCACATGACCGAGAATGTACTTTGGGAATCCAAAAAATTCGCAAATGGAAAAATTTTGCATACAATCCTCTTTTTTTAACAATTCCAGTAACATTTTCAGTTGCTCTTTGTGCTCTTGCTTGTTTTGGAAATAGATCAAATATATCATCAATAAGACAATTACGAATTTATCCAGATATGGTTTGCTACTACACGTTCATTAAGTCCATGATTACGGCAGGTGCGTTTGTCAAGCCAAGATAACTTGAAATTCATAATGGCCATAACGTGTTATGAAGGCACAGTCTTTGGAGATTGTCATTCTTCTCGACTCTCAATTGGTGATAACCTGACACTTAAGTCAAATCTTCGAGTAGGACACTCGACCCTTGGAGCTGATCAAAAGTCATCGAGATCCTGGGCGACGTGGATTAACGGTTTCTCTCACTGTCAGTCTTGTTTATAATTCCCGTTAGTCAATGCACACCGGAATGATCCGTCTCTTTTTGGACCAAAAAACAAGGACCCGGAGCTCCCCAAGGTGAGGAACTGGGTCTTATAAAGCCTTTGTCGGACAGCTCTTTCAGTTGCTCAAATAACTCTTTCATCTCGGAAGGCGCCAATCGATAAGGTGCCCGTGCTACAGGTGCAGCACCAGGTACCAAATCAATTTGAAACTCCACTTGTCGAGTCGGAGGAAGACCCGGCAAGTCCTTAGGAAATACTTCAGGAAAGTTTCGAACTATTGGCGCGTCCTCAAGTCGCTTCCTCTCCGACTTGTCTTCAACCTCCGTTGCAGTGACATATGCCAAAAAGATAGGAAATCCTTTTTGCATGTACTTAGTGCACGAGATGATGTTTAATTGGGACTCGTTTGCGCGGTTGCCTTCGTCATTACGAATAATCAATGTTTCGTTTCCGAATGAAACACGAATGATCTTTTCGTCACAACAATAACGACTTGGTACTTCGACAACTAATCCATACCGATTATAGCATCGAAACTACCAAGTTCTACAGGCATTAAGTTGATTTCGAATGGGTGATTTAGTAAATTCTCTAATGGCGAGCAAATTCGATAGCGAAATTGTCTTAGGGCAACTAGTAATGTGTCTCGGCTTAGGATTTGATATAAGATGATGCCGACTTTATAGTAAGACGGAGTGAAGGTCTGCTTAGTTGATAGGGTTACTAATTCGATTTCCAAAAGTAAACGCGTTCTATGAATACGCACACAAAACATGATATAAGTAGAAAATTATTTCCTTAGGCGGTTTTTTAGGTGACATAACTCTGCAGCATGGCATGGTACACTTCTGAATTATACATTGTGATCAGGCCATGTTATAATCTGAGGATAACGATGGGGGGATGCTTTTTTCGTCAAAATAGCATTATAATTTCATGATATTCGTAAGAGTAGTTTGTAAGAGTAAATAAGGAACCTAAGTTAATATTGATGAAATTCTCATAATACGATAATTTGATAGATAATTTGAAATCATTCGTACAACTGAAATTTAAGGGAAATACAACGAGAACTCCTAAGGAGATAAAGTCTAAGATAGTTTCAACTTAGTTGGCTCGGTATGGCTAGTCAACTTTTCTCTTGTTGTTAGCTTCTCTGCTCCCTGTATTTTGTTGTTCGGTCTGACTTACTTGCTTACGCGGCCACATGTTGGTTTTCGTCTCATAAAAATGGACAATAGGCCTCGATTAGCATTAGCTACCGCTCGGCTATATACCCGCTTATTTCCTCAAACACTCATCCCTTGATCAACAGTTGTATTGTTTCCTGAAAAGTCAAGGGAACAAAATGTATATGAAGAGTTTCGTTCAAGGGAAAATCATAAAACTAATCCGTGGATCCCAACAAGTAGGGTAAGGTGGACCAGTTATGCGTAGATATAGATAACCAGCAACCATGACATAAAATAAATCCCCTCGTACAGTAGCATGATAATATCCAACAACGTTGTTAATACTCAATACATCGTTTTACATGAGTTAAAAAGAGTATAAGACTTTTTTTTAAAACTACCAACCGTCTGTAATTTACTCAAAGTTTAGTGGAATACAAAATAAGCTACACTGACAATCTATTTGTCCATGGCCAGGGAACAAAGTTCAGTGGGGGTGGTGACTGCGGCTCCTTAGGGCCAGGCATGTAAGCAACCGCTATGTAAGCATATGGGTCCTCTGGCATCACAGGTGGTCCGTCGACTCCTTGTGAGCCCACATCTGATGAATCCTTAAATGGACTCGACACCTGCATGTACGTGACTGTAGAATCTTCCGAATCCGACATCGTAATATCTAAAAATCAAAAAGTAGCTTACATAAGTATTTAGTATAAGACCCTTATAGTAATATACATATTATATTATAACATGTATATCAATCATGAATGCATCTAGTCTAACCAACTAATGCATCAACTAGTATATGCATGTATGTATGCATGTATATCCCGTGCAACCCCTTTTGCACTAAAGCAATGTTTTGAAAATAGTTATAGTCCAGCAAAACATTTTTGACCTGGTTCTCTATAACCTTGGCTCTTGATACCAATATGTAACACCCCCAAAATAGCTCGCAATGGAATATGAGTCAGGGGGCGTGTTACTTCATAGATCAACAACACAAGATATATAAAGAACGACCATTAAAAGTCGTAAAAATGGATACATTGGATTTTAGCAAATATCTGTTACAAAAAGCCCTAAGCTTAACTTGTTCAACATTAATAATACAAAGATACTAGTTCATAACACATTTTCCCAAAAACATATGCAACCAACTCTTTAGCATGATATCCCAAAACATATAATCACCAATGTATCCCAGCACCTCGTGCCTATTGACCTCCTAAAAAACATTACTTTAAAACGTCAACAATAATGTTGGTGAATTCATAAGTTTAATAAATCGTATAATGCAGGACCATAAGATCACCCATTTGTATGATAATGCAACAGATGCAGACATCACATAAATGCAATTACGTTCGCCCTAAGCTTATGACACTGAAGCTCGACAATATATTGCAATGTAAAATTGCCCACAATGCCCGTATGGATGTTCTAACCCGCAACATCCCCAGTCCGACATGGTATACGTTCGTTATCCTGCATACCAGCACAATGAGCATGACTCACCCGAACGGGGATGTCATTCCCAAATAGATCTATTCATAACATTCGCGCTTACCCTTTAGGTAATTAACCAGTTCATGATAATAGGCTTAACTTGGGTTATCGCTACTTAGGCAACACGTAATCATAATATAAAATTTACCACTTGTGTCCAAAGTATAAAACATCGCATGTTTCTCACACCAAAAACTTATAAATCAAAATCATTTAAAACATGGGGCTATGAACTCACCTTGAATTCTGTATATCAAATAATTCACAGACAATGCGTCACGGTATCAAGCGAATGCAACCTAATCAAACATAGGCCGTATAAGCACTACACATTTCAAATAACTACAACCACATATAATTCTATATAGTTACATCACCATCTAATCGCGTTTGTGAAAACGTATTTATAAAGTAAAAACGTTTATAAATACGCCTTTAGCAAAAATGACCTAACTTTATCGTTTTAAGTCCGTTTCTCGCGTTTCTTACGTCCACGCTTTCGTATTAAGACGAGTGATCATAATATTACATTTTTAAGTTTTCAACATTCTGTGGTGAATAGTGTTTTTACTGTTCATCACAGCTAATAACTTATTTTTACGTTTTAATTAGCGTAAAACCCGTAAATGTCGTATCTTATTCGTTATAGCTCCGTTTTTAGCGATTCTTGCGAGCACGTTCTCGTAATTAAAAGTTTTATCAATTTATTGATGTTTTAAAAGTATAAGTTTCTGTGGTGAATAGTAACTTTTATAAAAATAGTTTTATAAAAGTATTTATCGTCGTAAACTCGTAATTAGCGTATCTTCTTCGTTATTAATCCGTTTTCTGAGTTTCTTATCATTTTGGAATCCTCATGGGATGTACTATCTTTATAAAACATAATATAGACACTTTAATTTTCGTCCCAAAACAGAAAGTTTTGGAGTTTGTGTTAAAAACTTGTTTTAAGCTTGATTTTATACTTTTAAGCTTCAACACCTTGTTACAAATACTTTACAACACTTTATAGCTTATGTCTTACATATAATAAGTCTATTAGTCCATACTTTGTCCATGTATCCAAGATGACAAGTTCTCTAATCTTACTTTTAATCAAAACTTATTAAAGAAACCCTAATTTAACAAGTTTACACATGAACTTTTTATACATAAACCAAGAGTGTGCAAGGCTTATACTTCCATTATAACACAATATTAAAATCAATATAATATGTACAAAAGTTCACAAAACAATGATAACAAGTAAAAATCCATTTCACATGTTTAAAAGTATCCTAAATGGTGATATTGCTAAATAGAACGTATAAATGCATAAAATGATAAATGAAGGACATAAAGAGTTTTAGATAACCTTATGATGATGAATGATGATGAACAACAAGATCTACACACTTGTTTAGCAACAAAACCCTAGCTTGCAACTCTTGAAAACCCTAATTCAAGCCAAAACCCTAATCCTTCAATAACTTGCTTAAACCTTGCAAATGCTTAACCAACCCTTGCAAACACCTTAGGTTATCATAGGAAGGATGTATGAGTGCTTGTATGGTCTTAGAAAATCAAGCTATGGATTTATTATAGTGAGGGTTTTGAGCCGTGGGCTTTAGGAGAGGAAAAGAGAGTGATATTTGATTTTTCACCTTATGAAATGGATATGTATGTTTACTTACTAGTTGCTAGCTTTTTATATCAATAAGACTTAGTCAAGGATTTGCCATAGGAAAGTCATAGACAAGATGAGGAAATCTAGGGAAGTTTTCTTGGTCATGGTATGGCCTTTTTCTTGTAAAGTCTCATGGTTTAATTAGTTGGTGAAGTACATAACAAGTTGCAAGATTTTTGTATCAATTGCTATAGATCCCTCCATATATGTATATGTATGCTATATTTTTGTGATTTTTGAGTATTGGGTATACAAGTGGGTATTTGTTGAAGCGTAGAAAAGTTTTGGTGGTTCCGGGAATGCCTAAACGTATTTTATCGCGAAACGTAACCAATTTACGTAACCAATAAAAATAAAAATGAACAAAGTTAATAATTATCCTCCAAATAATTACTTAACACTTTCTTGATGTAAACGTTTAATTGTTTGATGCCCGTTTACATTGAACGATAATTTTTAGCTTACGCGATTTAACTTAACGCTTTAAAATTACAAGCAAACGCGTACAATACTAAAAATAAATAACGAACTTATTGACGTCGCAAATGACCCTAAAACACGGGGTGTTATACATCATCTCTTTTTCTAACCTCAATAAATGCCTAATTCCTCTCCTATCTCCTTTGTCTTGCCTGTACTCATCCCCAATGAGTAAGCATTGATAATAGTGCGTCCTTCAACTGCTAAAGTTTTCTTCATAGTTGAGCGAGGGTATGGAATCGGTGCTCGCGCCCATAAATCTTGTTTGCTTGAATATTTCCATGATGTGAGGCATTTTAAATTTGATTTTCTCATCATCTTGCTTAAACGAGAGTGTTCCTTCTTCTTTGTTGTAGACGAGTCCGGTTTTATCAATGAAGGCCTCCCAAATACCATCTCTCCAAGGCAGCGATCAATAATGCTAGTGGTATCTTCCAATATCATAAAGTCGCATTCGTTGGCAAAGCTTCCTATGAAGATTTTTAGACTTTTCACTCTTCCTACAAAGTTGCTAATTTTATCGGGGTTTGACGGTTTCTGCCTTAATCTAAGCCCATAAGTCATGATCTGATTATATTGACACCTAGACATGATATTGATTGGTGATTCTAGATCTATGTAAGCATGTTTCTTAAAGAAGTGATCGATCATGCAGGAAATTTTGATGTTGTTCAGGCTTCCGGCTCTTATTCTCGACTTTACCCACAAGGGTCGAGGATTCTTTAATAACTATTCATGATGTGATATATCCTTCATAGTTGGGAACGAGTTAAAGTTTTCATCATCTTCATCCTCTTCCTCCTCTTTGAGTATCTCCTCAACTTCCTAATCAGTTTCAAATTCACTTTCTTCCTCTTCAATTACCTCTTTTATTTCCACGTTGGTTTCCATTTCATCTTCCTCCTTACCTTATTCCTTTAACTCTTCATTTCCTCTCGTCATTTTACCGAGGTCGTGTCTGCGTGCGTTGGTTGTTGAGACGTCTTCTTCTGTATCACTGTCCTTGCTAAGGATGACGATCGAATTGGCAAAGTGAACGCGCTTTGGAGCTGAAGGATTTTTGTTTAGTTCTTTTATGGATGCGGGAGAGAGATATTTTAGGGAGAACAACTTCGACGGGCTTTTGATTCCTTTCTTTCTTAGTTCCTCCCTTTTGTCATGACTGATTGCTACAATGCTCTTGGGGGCCATAGAGTTTGCTACATTTTCGAAAACAGTTTTCCAAAGAAGGTTGATCTTTCTAATCATGTTGTCATGCTGTTGTCCGAGTTGGGTTCTTAGGTGAGATAACCTCTTCTCTTGGTTAGAGTCGAAATCAAGTAATGCCTTTTTAAGCTTTATTTGATAACTAGAGGAGTGGACGGAGATTAATCCATTTTGTGGGCTAGTGAAGGTTTGGGAATGTACCCAGTTGAAGTTTGGTTTCTCCTTCCAGGTGTTGGCGGCATCATTGAAATTCCTTGGCTCTTAGTTCGGAGTGAACTTCTTACCTCCCATTTCTTTTGCGCGCAATAATTCATAGTCCACATAAGCTTGCTTGGAATCATCCATGCAATATTGAGTGTCGTGGGGACCACTGCAGATCTCACGTGAGGTAGTGATTTTGTTCACTTGAGTAGGTTGTGTTAGAGCAAGATGAGCTTCCATCAAGCATTGGACTTAATTTTTGAGCTCGATTAGACAATAGTCGGATGTACTCGGGACATCTTGAGGCAATGTGATTGCCTTGACCGGCTTAGCGAAATCCCTTGGGTCGTTCCAACTTTCGTTTTCATAGAGGGAGAGGTCCTCTAATAATGGCCATTTGATAAGTGTAAAATACACATATCCATTTATGCTTAAAATAGCCCAAATAAACCCAAAACAGACCAAAAATGGCAACAATATGCTTGTATTTATGTTTTGTGTGTGCAGGAACGGATATATCAAAAATCACAAGAAAACCGTCAAAAACGGGCAAGCACGGACACGAGAATGGAAGAGTGTACAAAAGCCGGAAGCAAAGCCATGAAAAAGTCAACCCTTAGTCAAGCAGTCAAAGGAAAGTCAATCCATGGTCAACATAAGTCAACCATAAAAAGACAAAATCCCTAAATTGCCATTTCAGTCCCTCAACTTTCAGAAAAGTCCAAAAATAGTCCCTAAACCCTTATTGGGCCTCAAAACCCTAAAAAACCTACTCGGATACCATTTAAACCAAAAGCCCAATCTAAAAGCCCATTTACATAGCCCAATACTCTTTTTATAAACCACAGGGACCAATCTTGCAATTTTCCAAACCTGATTTATACTACAAATGGGATTAAGAAAGAGAGGGGCTAGTAATGTCATTATCTCAAAGTCATAACTAAATTTAACCCGTTCAGTGAAAATTTAGGCGCCAAGAACAGGGTATTATTCACCTTCTTCCTCCTTTTACCAAGCTGTCAAATCAAGGGGCAAATTGAAATTAAAAGGTACGGAGGCCTATTCAAGAGCTCCTAAAGTCAATGATTGAATGATTTGACGGCTAGGATTCAGAGGAGCGTGTGCATCAAGAGAGACTAGAACCTTCTTTGGCAGCCTATAAATACCCTCACAAATCACACACACACCATCTCTTCTTTTCTAGCTTTTTCACCTAGAGTAGCTTATAGAATTTTGCTTATTGTAATTCATTTTTTTAAATCAGTTGTAATCCTCTTTTATATAATGTAATCAAAGCTTTTAGTTAAATAAATTCAGTGTTTGCTTTTAAATGTTCTTAATCTCTTTCACTCATAAGCTAAAATCTGTCTCAATAAGCTCTTTTAAGCTCAAATTCAGCTCTCATGAGTCTATAAGCGCATGATAGAGGTTAACCTACCTTAATCATACTTTTACTCTTAAAACCAGCTTTAAAATACCTATTTACCTTGGACTTAATGGATTGTAGCTTTTGGAAGGGAGATCTAAAAAGGAAGGATCTCCAAGGACTTAACTCCTAGCTTATTTATAAGCTAGGAGAGCTTGTAGCTGCCCTTTATTGGATCCTCTTGTTTAGCTAGAGGATTAAGTAAGTTTCTCTTTAAATTTCTTAAAAACTAGTTTAAATAATTGTCTTATTTGCTTAATAACTTAGATCTGCTTAATTGCTTAAAGTAGTAGCTTATTTGTGCTTATTTCTCTTTAATATTGATTATTAGACTAGTTTAATCATCTGAATTTAGTTAGCTAATGTTAAATCTAATGTTTTCATTTCTGTCATAAAAACCTTAAAAAAACCCAAAAATACTAGTTAGCATAATCTTAGACCTTTAATTCTAGCTTAACTCAGTTGTGTTAGTTCTTATGTTAATTAAGCTAGTTAAAGCTGTTATAATTTGATATCAAGGATTTTAATAAGTAGATTTGATCATTATAAAGCTTGTTACAAATCTGTCAAAGATCTTTAAGGGGTGTTTGGAATTAAGCTACTTTGACTCTCAAATAGTCTAAGTGAGCTTAAAGTATTTGATTATAGTCAGTTTCAATTTCATTTAAAATCAGTAGTTAAATAGTTTTTATAGGTTAAATTTTGAAAATGAAAAAGATATGGCTTATTTTAAAAAGGTTCAGCACGAGGGCACTTTAAAGCTTAAGCTAGGATTGCTTATTTTTAAGTTAGGTTCTCTAGGATTTGGTTTGTGCTTGTTTTGTGTTTATCCACACTCAAAGAGAGTGTTTAGTGCAGCACCAAACCTCAAGGGAGCCTGCACTTTGGTCTTTGTTTGTGCCAATTGCACCAGCAGTACCTTCATCAGAAGGTACTGCTGATCTTTAAGCTTCATTTAAGCTAGATATTGTAGGAATTAGAAGCTTATAGTTAGGAATATTTTAGTTTTCATATAGCTTAGGATAAGTGATATGTGTTTAAATACACATACCATTTTCTATATTAAGCGGACCTAAATGACTAAAAACATACCAAAAATACATTGTATTTGTATGTTTGCATTTGTATTGTGCAGGGAAATACGGATATTCAAGAAAAAGAGCAAAAAGAAGCCAAAAGCAAACAATCCAAGCACGGTGTAGAAGGGCAAAAGTCAAAAGTCATCAAAATGAAGAAAATACAACTTGAGGGGCTAAAAACTGCCAAGCCTAAAGTTGTATTACAAAAGATTAAAAAGACAAGGGTCAAAGTTGCCAACCAAGTAGATATTGCATTTAAGTTATACATCTTCAGGGGACCAAACTGCTAACTCCCCCAAAAAAGTCTTCTTTCCCGCCCCAAAACCCAGTTACAACTGGTATGTCGCCCCATACCTTCTCCTCTGCAAAACCACTTCTCTCCCTAGCCAAATCATTTCATCCACCCTACTACCACCCCCCAGTTGTATAAAAGCCATGTTGGCAATCCCTCACCTTTCCCAAAGTATCTTCAATGGCTAAGATTAACTCCAAAGAAGCACAAATGAAATCAAAGGCTGGGATTTGCTTTGGATTCACCTCACACAACAAGCACACTTCGTTTTTGTTCTCCAAAAAAAGCACAAGCTACAAGTCCAAGACTTCGGCTATAAATAGAGCTTTTTGTAAGCCTTTGAAAAAAAAAAAGAAAAAGAGTAAAAAAAAATTTTAGAATAACTTAGCTTAATTTTCAGTTATTTACAGCTTTTACTTTCAGCTTTGTAAAACTTTCAAGTTTTAATGCAATTTGAGTTTTAAATCAATTTACAATTTCAAGTGTTAAGGTTCTTACTTATATTGTTTTGTGTTCCAAAAAGCAATCAGTACAGCTTGTTTCTAAGCTACCTTAATCAAGTCAATCTAAAAAGTTAAGTAGTTAAAAGAAAATCACAAATATCACTCTCAAATATACCACAGCTTATGTTTTGGATGATTTTCTAGCCTTTTCACCTAGTGTAGTTTTTTTTATTGTAATTTTCTTTTAATCAGTTGTAATTGTCTTTTATCTAATGTAATCAGAGTTTTTAGTTAATCAAAGTTAGTGTTTGCTTTTAATCTTCTTAGTCTCTCTTTATTCATAAGCTCTCTAAAATAGCCAAACTGTCTCAATAAGCTAATAAGCTCATAATAAGCTCTTTCAGTCTATAAGCTGAAATAGAGCTTATTTAATTCAGTATTAATCATATCTAAACCTTTAATCAGCTTAACATATATTTACCTTAACTTGTGGATTATTGAGTTTTTTTTGGAAGTTTGACCAATTATGGAAGGGTCAAAGAAGGACTTAACTCCTAGCTTATTTATAAGCTAGGAGAGCTTGTAGCTGCCTTTTATTAGGACCTCTTGTTTAGCTAGAGGATTAAGTGAGTTTTTCTTTAAATTCTCCTTACTTTTATATTTTAGCTTAAATAATTGTCTCTAGTGCTTATTAGTCTAATAGTTTGCTTATATGCTTCTTTTATTAGCTTAAATATTCTTATAATCATCTATTTGTGCTTAATTGTTATAGTTTATCATATGTTTTCAACTATTTAGTTATTAAACTTAGTTTACTTTCATAATAGTTATAAAGCCTAAAATAAAAACAAAAATAATAGATTAGCTTAATTTTAGATCTTAGCTTAATCTAGTTGTTAATTAATGTTTAACCAAGTTGTTTTAAGCTTATAATTATCTGGTTATCAAGTTCTAATAAGTAGATTTCATTTTAAAGCTTTAATTTGAATTTTGTCAAACCTTAAGGGGTGTTTGGATTAAGCTACTTTGACCTCAAATAGTCAAAGTGAGCTTAAGTATTTGATTAAGTCAGTTTTAATTTCATTTAAAATCAGTAGTTAAATAGTTTTTATAGGTTAAATTTTGAAAATGAAAAAGTTATGGCTTATTTTAAAAGGTTCAGCACCTTGGCACTTTAAAGCTTAAGCTAGGATTGCTTATTTTTGAGTTAGGTCCTCTAGGCTTTAGTTTGTGCTTGTTGTGTGTTTATCCACACTCAAAGAGAGTGTTTAGTGCAGCACCAAACCTCAAGGGAGCCTGCATTTTTGTCTTTGTTTGTGCCAATAGCACCAGCAGTACCTTCATTAGAAGGAACTGCTGATCTTTAAGCTTCATTTAAGCTAGATATTGTAGGAGTTAGAAGCTTAAATTTAGGAATATTTTAGTTTTCATATAGCTTAGGATAAGTCATTGCTTATTTGTAATTTCCAACTTAATTTGTTAGGGTAAATTTGCTTTTAAAAGTAGCTAAAAAACCAAAAGACCAAAAACAGTAGGTAGATTAAAGTAGCTTTTTAATTCAAATTTTTAGCTTATAGACTTAGGTTTTTGAATTTAGTTTCATAACTTAGGATTTGTTTGATTAGATTACAAAAGCTTATAATCTAGTTTAGCTTATTAAGAATTTGAGCTTATATGGATTATGTGCTCTTTAGCTTATTTTTTGAGTTTGACTCATAGATCATCATTTTCAGTTGCATTCTAGTGTTTTAAATTCTCATTTCTTTTCTCATTTAGCTTAAGGACATCATAAGCTTTACAAATCTTCTTTTGTTTTTAAAATTGAGCTTAAAATGAGCTTTTTACAAGCTTTTAAGTAAAACCAAAGGAAAACCCCTTGTTTCTGTAACAGCTTATTGATAAGCTCTTTTTGAGCTTATCATTGAGTTTCAGCCCTAAGAGCTTTTGTTAAAATTGATCATCACCACTTCATCTACAACTTTTGTTTTATAAGTTTTTTCTAAATAGCACTTTTTAAATCTCAACTTATTTTTGGGCTTAAAAGGGCTTAACTTGTAATCGGGTTGGGCCTTCAGGGTAGTTTTTGAAATTTTTAAGTTTTCTCAGTTAGTCCCTAGGTTTGCACTGTTAGTCCTTTAGTCCTTGCATAGTTAGTCCTTTGTTAGTATTAGTTAGTTAGTTTAATAAATTTTATAAATAATTAAGTTTAGTTTTTAATTAGTTTAATTAAACTTTAATAAAAAAAAATTAGGGCTTTTATTTTTATAAAATTTCTCATCTTTTTCTTTTTCTAGTTTAATTTTTATAAATTTTTTAGGATTTATATTTTGAGCATTTTTATTATTTTTAAGTTTTTAATTAGTTTAAGTTTTATAAAATTAATATCTTAAAATCTAAAAAATCAAAAATAGTGATTCCTTTTTCTAAAAATTTTCTTTACTTTGTTTTATCTAGGAAAAATATAATTTCAATTATTTTCTATTTTTATTTTTTTTAGGATTTAATTAGATTTAAATAGTTTTTAATTAATAAAAAAATCAAAAAAAATCAAAAAAATATTTTTCTTTTTTTTTTTAAAATTTCTTTGATCTTAATTTAGGTTTAGGAATTTAGTTTGCATTTTTAGGACTTAATTTTGATTTACTTGCTTATTTGTCGCGTTTTATTTGTTTCCCGTTAATCATTTTAAATGTTTAATTGCTTTTAATTGTTCAATTTTACTTGTTGCTTTTATTTGGTAGTTATAGATCATAAAAATATCTTTGCTTTCATTCAAATCATAATCCGAGCTTAAACGAGGTTTCAATTGCACAAGTCGTTGGGGAAACGACCCGGGTGATCATTCTTCCCGGTTAAATATACGTATTATATATTATATTATATATATTTTTGAGAGTGAATTTTCCTTAGGGAATTTTCTTAATTGCTCTTAAGGTTATATTAGTATATATATTTTATAGTGTATTAAAACTACAATCAGTTTTTGGCGCCGCTGCCGGGGACTTGTGTTAAGATTCCTTTGTTTTTTGTTTGTTGATTTGGTTTGAAGATCCTTTCGTCCTCGAAAGTTTCATTCTTGTTATAAATATCAAAAAAAAATCCAAAAAAGTAAAAAATATTTTCTTTTTCTTTTTAGTATAGCTATCATATAAAAAAATATAAAAAAAATCAAAAATATAAAAAAATTGTCCTTAAAAAAAGAAATAAAATAAACAAAGTTGGTAAAAGAACACCAACATATAATACTCTCAATCGAGGTATTATCATTTCAATTTCCGGTGAACTTGAAAAGTTCCCAAATCAAACCAAAGATTTAAAAACTTGTCATTTGTGTCATTTACGAAGTACGACTCATCTTAAGAAGTAATTTTTGAGAGTTACCGTGAAGTAAGTTGATTATTTGGTTTAAGTTCTCTTCCGTGTGTCCGTTAAAAGTAGATTGTGAATAAACTTTGAAAAAAAAACCAAAAATATTTTTCTTTTATTATTTTTCAATTTGCTTTTTTTTAATTAGTGCATGAGCACTCGTTCGCAAACTCGTAACCGTAACCGTCGTCAACAACAACAAACCCCACCATTTGTTGTTGAACCTTTCAATTTAGAAGAACCAATTCCTAATCAAACCATAGTTACGATCGCGGATCGAACTATGGAGGAATTACTCCGTGCACCCACCGAGGGTTACGGAGAAGCTATTGTTTTACCCGAGATAAACGCCGATCATTTCGAGATCAAGACTAATTTGCTTCAATTGGTTCAAGCGAACCCGTTTCATGGTTTAGAAAATGAAAATCCACATGCTCATATTAATAGTTTCAAGAGGATTACTTCGACCTTACGATTTAGGAATGTGCCTAACGATGTGATTAAGCTTATGATGTTTCCTTATTCGCTCGAGGGAGCCACCAAAACTTGGTACGAGAAAGAACCTCTGAATTCAATTTTAACTTGGGACGATCTCGTTACCAAGTTCGTTAACCAATTTTTCCCTCCTTAAAAAACCACTCACTTAAAGAACAAAATTTCTCGTTTTTCACAAGAATTCGATGAATCTTTTAGTGAAGCGTGGGAACGTTTTAAGGGTATGCTTCGATCTTGCCCTCACCACGGATTTTCGGAGTTAACTCAAGTTGATACTTTTTATAATGGTTTAAACGAGAATGAACAAGACTCCTTAAATGCCACGGCGGGTGGTAATTTGTTAAGTAAGACTACTAGGGAAGCTTTGAATATAATTGAAAACAAGTCGAAAGTGCGTTACTCGAGAAATAAAACAAATGCTTCTAGGGTTAATTCTAGGGAAAATGTTAGCAAAACGGATGAACGAATTGATAAACTTGCGGATCAACTTTCGACCTTAGTCGAGATTGTTTCTAATAAGGTTGTTTTCCCTTCCGTACCGGTTAAGGCGGTCGAGGAAAATTGTGTTACTTGTGGTGGAGCTCATGCATGGTATAATTGTCCAGCTACCGATAATAATCAAAATGTTTGTGTAACCACGGGTACTTATAATCAACAAGCTCCACCGAATCGAGTTAGTAATCAAATGGCACCACCCGGTTTTGCTCTAGTGCAAAACAATGCTCAAAATAGGAATTTTAACAATCAAGGTCAAGGGAATAATTTCAATCGTGGGAATAATTTTCAAAATCAAGGTTTTCAAGGTCAAGTTAATCATGCTTCGAATTATCAAAATCAAGGATTTCAAAATCAACCGTTTCAAGTGCCTAATAATCAAGTGAACGATTTTCAAATGATTTTTCAAATTCGAATAACAAGAAGTCTCTGATCAACACGATTAGTAATTTGCAATACCACAATCACTTCGTATGAAAAGGAGAGTTAAAGAACGAGATTCAAAACTACCATCAAGAATCAACAAACTGCTTTGATGAGTCAAAATAATGCTTTTCAAAACACGTTGCAGAATAATCTTTAAACCATGTTAAGTAGTTTCTTCCAAGCCCAAGCCTCACCTTCGGGTACTCTTTCGAGTAATACGATTCCTAACCCGAAGGGCGAGATGAAAGCGATCACTACCCGAAGTGGTGTAGCTTACGAGGACCCACCGAATCAACTAAACCTTTTCCTTGAAAAATGTAGTGAAAACGAATGTCCGAGAAAATAACGGATGAGGAGGCAAAATAATTCCCAAGGAATAACCAGCTCAAATCCCACCTCCGGTTTATCCCTAAACCATTCTGTAAAACCACGAGATTTCGAGGACTTTACCAAAATCAACTCCGATATCCGAAACCCCGAATTCCGAAGACGGTACCATAAGGCAAATATTCCTTTACCCTTCAAAGACGAGATAATCAAAAGAAACGAGAAAAGCTTCATACCAAAAAGAAAAGAATTTTTCAAATGTTTTCAAGATTTGCGTTTTTGATATAAGATTCTGCGGATGCAATAATTTTTAATGCAAACAAGATTTGCTCCTACGATTAGAATTTGTTAATGAATAAACAAAAGTTTCTCGAGAATTATGTGAAAATTTCCATGAACGAGAATGGCTCGGCAATGCTCCTTAAAAATGCTTCCCGAAAAGCAAGGAGTTTTCGGGTAAAATCCTTATTCCATTTGATTACCCCGGAATGGAGATATGTTATCCTTGGCGATCCTTGGTGCAAGCATACATCTAAATGCCCCTTTCGATTTGGAAAACATTTCGTATGCCCGAAACTTTCACCGACTACGAATTGTCTTAGAGTTAGCGACCGATCCATAACTAACCTCTAAGGGTTAGCCTAAGCCTGTCTACGTCAAGAGTTGGAAAATTCCACTTTCCCGCCGATTTGTAGTTAGTCGAATTCGAAGCAGTATTCGAGTACCATCTTATACTTGAAGGGTCAGTTTTGAAAACCCGGTCGGTACCTAATCGACGTTTATGAAAGGATAAATCACCCTTCGTGTTGATAATGAAGCCGTCACCTTTCATTTTAGACCAATACCATAAAAATACTTCCTCTACGAATGTCAAATCGGATAAACCGAATTGACACTCTTTGATGAATTATATGAGGGAGTATGTTCCCGGAATAATTAGTATTCCTAGTGATGATTGTTTCAAGTGGCAAATCCCATCTCTCGACATCTGAGCCCTTTACTCCGAATTTACTTGAAGAAATCGATGCTTATTCTTTACTGACAAATCAATCTCTTAGGAAAGTGATCAAGATGATTAGATCTGGCGGAAGAGATTTCAATGTGCTTGAACAATTGCATCACTGTTTAAATGATGACCGACCCGTTTCACCTAGACCTATTAAGTTGCTTACTTTGGTTTATTGTATACGGTGGTTCCTCCCGTGGCGACCTTAACAAAGTGAAGTACCGCGGCGAAACTTTAATTGAAGAGCCTCCGGAATTGGAATTAAAAGACTTACCATCTCACTTAGAATATGCTTTCTTGGAAGAAAACGATAAGTTACCCGTCATCATAGCAAAAGGTTTAAAAAACGATCAAAAAGAAGCTCTCATTAATGTTCTTAAATCTCATAAACGTGCCATTGCTTGGAAAATAACCGATATCAAGGGTACTGCCCCTCGTTTTTGTACTCATAAGATTTTATGATGGACACGCTTGGTAAAACGCATCGGTGCAAAGTCAAAGACGGGTGAACCCCGCAAATTCAGAAGTCATAAGAAGGAAGGTGATAAACTCTTGATGCCTGGAATGATATACCCGATCTCTGACACCCATGGGTTAGTCACAATCCATTTTTTTCCTAAAAAAGGAGGAATGACCAATCGAATGCAACTGAGAGATTAAGGAATTACTTCCGACCCGTCAAGTTACCGTTGGAGAGTATGTATCGATTATAGGAAGCTTAACGAAGCAACTCGTAAAGATCATTTTCCTCTATCCTTTCCTGGATCAAATCTAGAACATCTAGCCGGCAATGAATTATATTGTTTTCTTAGATGGATTTTTGAGGTATTTTTCAGATTCCCAATTGATCCTCATGATCAAGAGAAAATGACTTTTACGTGCCCGTACGGTACTTTTGCTTATCGTCGTATGCCATTTGGATTATGTTAATCGCAAACTCCCGGAACCTTTCAAACGTTGTATATGGCGAATTTCCATGATAATGATAAGAGAAGAACAATGGAGGTGTTTTATGATGATTTTTCCATTTTTGGTGATAATTTTGATTCATGCCTTTCTAATCTTGAACGAATGTTAAAAAGACGTGAAGACACAAATCTTGTCCTTAATTGGGAAAAATGTCATTTCATGTGTAAAGAAAGTATTGTTTTAGGTCATAAGATATCTAAGTCCGGAATTGAGGTCGACCGAGCAAAAGTCGATGTGATTGCTAAACTCCCTCATCCGACTACCGTTAAAGGAGTTAGAAGTTTTTTTTAGGTCACTGCGGGGTTTTACCGACATTTCATTCAAGACTTTCCAAGATTTCTAGAACCAACAACACTCACCTTCTCGAAAAAGACACACGCGTTTGTATTTTCTCAAGTTTGTATCATCAATGGCTCTCGAAACCCTTACGAAGAAGCTGACTGAAGCTCCGAAACTTAGTTGTCCCAGATTGGAACCTACCTTTTCGAATTTAATGTGCGATGCAAGCGGATTTTTTGCGATTGGTGCGGTTCTTGAGCGAACGTAAGACAAAAGCATTTTCATCAATCAAAAACAAATCACCAATCAAACCATTCATTCAAAATCAGAACATCAACACACAAAGCACAAATCTCAACAATTCCAATCAAAAAATTCATTCAAACACAAACACAAAAAACCCCAAATAAACCCATCAATTCATTCCATCAAATTTCAACATCATCAATTCAATCAATAACAAATTTCAAAAAACAATTCAAAATCAATCCAAACAAACACACCAATACAAAATATTCAACAATTCACATCAATTTTCATCATCATCAATAACCACAATCAAACCACATTTCACAAAAATCAAACACAATTCACAAATTCAACACAATCAATTCAAACAAAATTTTCATTTCATCCAAATTCAAACAAGTGTTGTTGTATATGTTCTACAATCACAAAACATTCCAAAAACCAATCACGACACAATCAAAAATTCATTCACCAACAAAATTCAAAGATGGAATTCCGATTCATTATGATAGTAAGAACTATGACCAAGCTAAAATCATTTCACTAACCAACGGAAAAGGAGAATGCTCGCGTAGTGTATCTTATTGAAAAGTTTCGGCCATAATCTTGTCTTATCTAAAAGCATTGTTTATACCGACCACTCCGCTTTGAAATACCTCATGAACAAACAACGAATGCTCAAGCCAGGTTTGCTCGATGGTGTTACTTTTACAAGAGTTCGATATCACCATTCTTGACAAGAAACTGTGAAGTGAAAACTAGCCGTCGACATATGATGTGTCTCGAAGACGTCGATGAATCCTCACAAAATAAGTTTTGGAGAAATACAACATTACTGAGAACCTTTCCTTTATAACCTCTTGGAGTTATATCAAACGATAAGTAACCAACCGGTGGTGCCGACTCTAATTTCGCAAACTACCATGCAGGAATTTCTAAGTCAAAGGAATGTCAACTCAACAGAAAGGAAAATTTTTCAAAGATGTAAAATATTATTTTTCTGGATGATCCACTAACTCTTCGTACACTGTGGCAATCAAATCATCCGAAATGTGTATTTTGCCAAGAAGCTCTGAAATTCTCAACGGCTTGCCATGAATGACCAACGGGGGCCATCACAATTGCCAAAATCACAGCTTGGAAAGTAATTGACACCATATTCTTTTGGCCTACAATATATAAGGATGCTTACCGAATTATCAAATCTTGTGAGCAAGTTCCAGCGACAAGGTAAAATCTCTCACACGTGATGAGATTGCCTCAAAAAAATGTAATCCAAGATTTGATGAAATTTTCGATGTTTGGGGTATCGATTTTATGGGACCCTTTCCCATCGTCTAGAGTGAAACAAATAAATCAGGTAGCCGTCGATTATCTTTCCCAATGGGTTTGACAAGCCAAGGCGCTCCCACTAACGATGCTAGAGTAGTTGTTAATTCTTCACAATAACTCCCTTTTCTCCAGATTCGGTGCTCCTAGAGCATCATAAAGCCGATCGAGGGTCCCCATTATTGTCAACGAATAAGTTTGCAAAAAGTCAGTTAACCTATGCGTGTCACCTCATCGCTTTCGACTCCTTACCACCCTCCAACAAGTGGTCAAGTTGAAGTCACGAATACGAGCTCCAACAGATTTTGGAGCAGGAATTAAGAACGGTCCGGAAGAAAACCGAGCCTCATGGTCCAAACAACTAGATGAATGTCAATTAGGGCTTTTAGGACCGCTTACAACACCTCCAATTGATGCCCTTCCCGGTACCAGTATTAGTCTATGGAAAAGCGTGTCACTCTACACCCGTCTAAAAAACGAACTAAAACACAAGGCTTACATTCAGGCTAC
Source organism: Tanacetum coccineum (assembly GCA_026074375.1). Taxonomy (NCBI): domain Eukaryota; kingdom Viridiplantae; phylum Streptophyta; class Magnoliopsida; order Asterales; family Asteraceae; genus Tanacetum; species Tanacetum coccineum. The sequence continues at coordinate 41,563 of BQNB010019248.1, forward strand.
TTAAGCCATGCCACCTTTGACTTTAAAGACCGCCAAACGCGGCGATCATCAACAACTGCCAACTCAATGAACATATCGAGCTATCGTGTCAAGCATTATGAGAATTCGCAATCTACAAGGAGAAGACAAAGCAACATCACGATTCCAAGATAAAAACCCATATCTTTCAATGTTGGAGCTCATGTCCTTTGCTTTTCACCCTCCCTATAAAGATTTTCACTGGAAACAGCCCTCAATCCCGATTGGCCGGCACCCTTCACCATCACCGAATTTATTCTTATTGGAACAATAATCTGATTGAGTCGAATTCTACTTCTAACTACTCTAATATAGGCAATTGTCTCACTCCCGCTGGTTCGAAATAAAAGTCAATGCCACCTAGTCTAAAGCACTATAATTGGAGGGGATACACCACCATTGGTTATCCCGGACCTCCAGACTTTCCCTAAGGACAACTAAATTCAGGGATCGAGTCGAGCTTGCGACTCGGTGACCAAAAACAAGCCGCTTCGTGGGAGTTCACCCCATGCTTATCCTTTCTATTTTCTTAACACTAATGTTTGGTGTTAACAGAGCTTGTTTCTCATTCTTCTAATTTCTCGATGTTTGTTTCTTGTTTGATGTGATTTTTGTAGGAATTGAACCAACATATTTAGGAAGCCATCTCGTGTCCCGGTGATTGGTCCGTTTCACTCGAGTTTCTCATACCCTTTGGTGAAATTAGTTTTTGGGGAGATCCGATATCCTTTCATCAATATCGATCAACCGTATATCTTTGCCTAACTTCATAAACGGCTATAGATTTACACGAGCAGACCGTACTTAAAACATTGAGAGGACAATGTTTCGTTCTTAGTTTGGGGAGGAATCATCGATTGAATGTAGATGTGCTTTATTGTTTTTTGTTCTCACTACCCGTTTTCACCACAAAATAGCAAAAATTTTACATTTTTAAGTTCTTATTTGCCATATAACTTTTCTTAAAAAATAGAGTAATTCAGCATAAATGGACCCTGGTGGTCTGTCGCGGTTTTACAAAAAAGGTCCCCTAAACGTTTCTTCCCGGATCCGTCCCCAAAGGTTTTTTCACCCGATATCGGTTTACGTTCCTTTGACCCAACATTTTCGTACACTTTGCACCGTAACTTTATGAATTTTTGTCTTTTTCAAATATATTTACCTTAAAACCTAAATAACTTTAAAAATATTGGTTCCATAGGGCTTTATGTGCCCTCCCATTATTTAGTCCTTCATATTTTTTAATATATTTTTCAACTTTCTAAATAAATTTTGTTTAATTTAAAAAAAAAAAAAATTATGTAAGAATATTTAGAATTTTCGGTAAAAAATTTTCTCGAAATGTTTAAAAAAAAAATTTCTCGAAATGTTTAAAAAAAAAATTCGAATTTTTTTTCCAGCCTTTATTTTCTCGAAATGTTTTAAAAATAAAAATTTCGACAAAAATTTTAATTATCCGCAACATTTTAACATAAAATTCTATTAATTTTTGACGATAATCATGGCCAAATTTTTTTTTCGTTAAAAATAACCAAGCATTTTTTCATTAATTTTTTTACATAATTTTTTTAAAACCTTTCGTTATTTAATTATATTTTCTATTTATATTTTTATTAATTTTTATATTTTTAATTTATATTATTTGATATATATTTATATTATTATTATTATTATACTTAATTTAATTTTTTAAATTTTTTAAATTTTTTATTTTTTTTTTTTTTTTTTTTTTATTTTTTTATTTTTAATCTTGTTTTCGTAACGTTACACAAAACTTTAAGAACAAACGTAAAAAACAAACTAAAAAAAATGGAAACGTACCGAAACGTAAAAATACATATGAAAACGTATAAAAGACGGATTAAAGCGACGAAAAGTAATAAAATGGCGATTGAACAATTGTATAAAGCGTTAAAAACGTATAAGAATGTACGAAAACATTAAAAAACGTTCAAAGAAAATATAAAAACGGACGTATGAAAACAGATAAAAACAACACAAACGAACAAAATGTACACAAACTGGAACGTCAAAAAACATCCAAAAACGGACGAGAAAACAATAAATGTTCCAAAACGCATAAAAAATGTATTGAAACGGATGAAAAACCTAAAATTAAACGGTATAAATACATAAAATGAAACGTATAAAAAAGTTAAAATTTTAAAAGAAATAAAATAATTAAAAAATTAAAAAGCAAATAAAAGAAATAAAATAATTAACTGTATCCTGACCATTTCCTGAACGCAAGCAAACCACATGATCATTTCTGAACAAGCACGAGGGTAATTTATGTCAATTATACCACCAAACCAACAATTAACGTCAAACAAACGGGAAAATTTGGTCCAAAGGGGGGACTAAACCCGATACAGGTGAAAACTTGGGACAGGATCCGGAAAAAAAAAGTTTATGGGACCTCTTTTCGTAAACCCGACAGCCCACATGGACCATATTATTGCAATTACTTAAAATATCTGATTCAGACAAGAATGACGGTTTTCGTGTGGTAAGAATCGCAAGTAATTTTATAAACTAACACCGATCGCACGGTAGAGTTCTAGACTTTCTCCCATTAACCCATTACTTGATGATCAAGATTTTTGCTAGCCTCATGCAGACTTTAAATCATGCTAGACTTGAATCTTTAGTAAATGACGGCTTGTTGCTAATCTCAAGTAGAATTTTTAACACTGATGCCAAGTTAGATTCTGAATATCGGCTACAGCCTATTTGCGAATTTCTTTTGCAAAGATCAAAAATGATAGTTTATTTCTAAGTCATACATTAAACTAGAAATAGCTGGTTTTCTTTCAAGCTCATATGTAGTAATTGTGGCCTTTTTCTCCCCATTGGCTTGTTCCCACCCTATATAAAACTGTTTTCATAAAATAACGTTGTATGTTTTTTTGGTTAATACATTAGCTATAATAAAAGTTTTCTTTAGTTGCCTTTAGAATAGGCTGATTACCACAACCGGACATACTTAATAATGCCTAACTAAACCGTAACATATAAAGAAATATTTTAGCTTTATTCCTTCAAAGACAGCCTATAGGGTATATGGGATAAGAAGAATTCAATAATAATCCGAGACCTGATACCAGTTTTGATGTATCTTGCCGCTCCCACCCGATTGTTACAAGCTTCGAAAAAGGTCGAGGACGTTTACTGAAGTCAAAATATGTTTGCTACATCTGGTCGTGAGGCGACAGGCCGCCGATGTATGCCTTCTAAAGGATTGAGGTTTAATAATGTTGCTTAATTTATGTCTTATTTTGTGCCTTCAAGAGCCAAGGGTATATTGGTGCAAATAAGATTGGTATCCATTCATGTCTTACACGAGCCCTTCGGGTATATGACTTGAATGGTGCTTGCTTAAGTAGCCTAATAAAAGCCCAAATTCGGTTTGCCAGTTATCGCTTGGACTTATAATCTTGAAGACAAATGATCTTTTGCAAAGGGCTACGGATGCTAATAATTCGCGTTCTTAACCGTTACCGCTTACTTTTTTGTAATTCACATAAGTATCGACCTAACAACCTAAAGAGACCTTCGGTACAATTGCCCCTTAAGTCCAATCATTGCAGATACAAAAATTAGCCGACATTTGTGGGAGGAAAATTAAAGTACACATTTAGTATTTATGAGTAGTGATATAGTCCATGCCTTGTCAATACCATGATCCTTGTATAATACGCTCGCAGTGACCCTTTGCAGCACCTCCGGAGCAGACATGAAAGTTATCTTTATACTCCTCAAATAGCTTTTTTATTACTATGATCCTTACAAGTTACCAAAGCGGTAATGAAATCCATACATTATGTCAAGCCTCACATAACGTTGTAGTACGGAAGTTAATTACAGCAAGCCCCATCATAAACAACAGAACAACCTCTTAAAAACTGGAAATCGTGTGTTTTAAACTTGTGCATCTCTACTCTCTCAAAAACACTCTTTGCTACTTTTCCAAGGTTTAGTTTGGGGACGTTTCGAGGATTTGGTTATCAGGCATGTGCACTGCTGCGGACCCCCAATCTTTAGTTTTGGGGACTTGCTACAGTGTAAAATAACCCAATCCATTCATGCGAAAAATAACCCAAATAAACCAAAACAACCACAAAAATGCAAAAATATGCTTGTCATGTTATTTTGTGTGTGCAGGTGCTGATATATCCAAAAATCACAAGAAAACTAAGACAAAAACAAGTAAGCACACGAACCAGAGACCGTAACAGCACGTAAACCAAAGCCCAAAGCACAGCCAGAGACAAGATTTTCAAACCACTAGTCAAAATGGTCAACATCATGGTCACACACAAGTCACAACAAATACGACCCAAAATATTCCACTAAGCCCCTCACACTTTCAGACACACTTCAATAAATTGGTCCCTAAAACCACAGGGCCTCACCCGGATCCTATAAGCCCACAACCCTAGCCCATTTAACCTTTTTATAAACCACAAAGGACTCAGTTTTGCATGTTTTCCAAAATCCTTTTATACCAACAAAAAAAGAGTAAAAAGAAAGAGAGGGAACTCAATTGCACATTACTCAAAGGTCAAAACCTTATTGAACTAACCGTTTTTATATATACAAAGGTGCGAAGGAGCATTTTACAATTACATTCGTCTTCTAGTTTCCCCAATGATGGAGGTCAATGCCAAGTCAACAGGTCACAGTATCTAGCCATGCCAACGTCATGATTACTGTCTCCAATACTTAAAAAGTCAACGTACTAAGCCAGTCCCAGATCGACAGACAGCCGTGGATATAGGAATTATAAAGTTTCTAAACAGGTTTGTTTTACAGCAATTTATCTTGTAACCCTTTATTACGTGATACTAACATTAGTGTTTAAGGATATACCAGGACTGACATACTATAGAGGTTTCCTTATGTATTTAACACCATGTAGGTTGAGTTTTGTTGCAAGGTTCATTCATGGTCGATTGCAGTCCTTACTAAGATGCTTCGGACTGTGTAACATACAAAACATACCTTTACCCTCCGTGAATGTTCACCCAGTCCCCTTTGTCCTACGAAACTTGACCAACCCACTGTTTTGACTGTTTGGTGACCCAAGTTTTTATCAAAAGATGTTTCACTACATTCTCTGAGTTCCAAAGTATTTTCCATTTTGAACTTATTGAAACATCATTCCACTCATCACTCACTACTCACCCCAATCTTCAAATTATGAGACATTATTTCTATCAATTGTTGTGCATTGACTAGCCTTTTAGTTTTCTCTTGACAACAACTTTATTCCTAATGGCTCGCTTCCTCTGATCTGTAAAGAGAGTCAACATTTTCGCCCTAGGTGGAATCATAGTACACCTGTAGGTTGGAGTACCTTTGTAAGCCTTTCTCTTTTGAAATTTTCATACCGTAGACACAGACAAAGTTTCATACCGCCCATGAACCTGTTCCTTTCCATACTCTTGCAACAGACTCAATCCCAACACCCTATACAAAGACTAATCAGACGCCATATCTTTTTTTGTTAGCTCATTTGAAGTACTAGAACAATTTGACCATTATTCACGTTTTTACTATGATATCACTCTCGTTCCTTTTAACAGGCTTGATCTAATTTCCATTTGTTTTCTCTAGTTACAAATCTCTTATCTTTAAGTCATAATCCATTGATCCTACTTATCACCCCATAGCATATTCCATTATCCTTTCATTGGAGTTTAAGCATGACCTCTAATGACTCAAAGCCTCCATTAGACATACTCCTAAGAATTTCAGTCCTAGCTCTTGAAATACTCTTTCCGTTTGATCGCTTTTCAAGCAACTTTTAAAAGATTTACTACATTTGAACAGTAAGTTCCCCTCTTAGTTTGAGCACATCACGGCTACGATACTGTGCAATCATCCTCATTGTATGCACCAGTCCAAAATCAACAAGTCCATCTTGTCAAAGTGCATGATGCTCTGCATCAACACTCAATGCTCCAATAAATCATTTTCCACTCCAGTCCGTGCCATCATACATACGGTCACTAGGTTTCAGCAATCCAATTCTTGGTGCCAATCGAATATCATACATTGTTGTCTGTTGCCACCAAGGCTTTTGAGTTTGAATCTTCATAGCCACAATCACTTTTCATTACGACCATTTGCTTTGTTTTCCTGGTATTTAGCAATCTACACTCTCTACAAATGACCTCACCTTTAGACAATTTAAGCATTTCAATTTTTGACTTATCAAAGGGAATCCCATTCTTTGGCTTGAGGTCATGGATCATCTGTCTTCCTCATAAACTTCCATATCCTTATAGTCTGTTATCAATAGCCACATGCCATCGAATGGTCAATTTCTTATCCATAGCATCTTCATCATTTGCAGCATGTCGTCATCATCATGAGTTTGTGGGCATCGATGCTTGTTGAGAACACAAGCAGGCACATATTATTTCATCAGCAGCGCAAACACAGTTGGAGCGCACTATGGTCACCGCCTTGCACGCGATATCTTGAGTACCTTCCTTTTGGGATATGTCTGGGTTCAGTCCGTACACTTGTTCAAATTACTGCCCTTGACTTCTGCTGGACAGACCCGCACAATGTTTTGAGACGTTTGAATTTTAAACCCCCTACAATTCCAGCTCATTAACACCTTAAGATGGTTGTACAGGACACACAAGTCTAACATCGTCTAATCCAGGTTGTCCCCAGAATCAAGTAGCCACTACATGCTCCACCGATGGAAGGCTATCTTACGAAACTTCAAATGTGCATCTTCAATGGCCCCCGTCGCATCATTTACTTCCAGCCTGCTCAGAATTATGCTGACACCTTTCATATGCCTGAATCTAATTCTTTCCCTACAAACAGCTTTTTATCCAATTGTACCTGTCTCCACCTTGTGTTTCAAACACAGATTCTTTTGTCATCTTCTTTGATTCTAAACCTCTCGTTCCTCCCATTTGCATTTTATGGCTTTCCCCCTCAAGATCTTTGCATCTCAACACGCATCATGACCCACTGCGACGATGTCATATCAGGTATGGCAGACACGGCAATAATATTAAGGCTTATCTCATTGTTTTTTCTTGCGTTTGCCAGCAAGAGACGTCTTTTGGTGCCGACCCTGAGGGAGATGCAAGATCAGTTGGGTTTGGTTTTCCATTAGTGATATGTCGCCATACGTCTGTGCATCATCTAAGCGAATACTGTCCGCATCTTCATGGACCCTTAGGTCATATTCACCTTTCTAGTAGATTATCAGGATTCTGAGTGCAGATAACGGACGAGGTGTGACGGGATAGGTCTGTTTCAGCCCTCTTAAGGAGTATAGACACGAGGTTCGATTGTTACTCAACAGTTCTTCAAGGTCAGAGATCTCTTCACAACTCTGATACCTAACTTGTAGGCTCGATATTCCCTCTACTGAAACCCTAATATACTCGTCCCACTATGCGGACAACTAGATTGGCAGTACTTAAGCACGAACCCCACAACTCGTTTCTCAAACGTTTCTTTTATAAACCCTTTTTGACTCTACTTCCTCAATTGGCAGAAAACCTACATACAATCCAAATGAATCTTAACTCGTGATTTACTCTGTTTTTTTTTCTATATAATCAAATAACTTGCCATAAGATACTATTTATAAACATAAGGATAACCTCTAGTAGAAGTAAACAGTCCATGAAACTCATAACACTAATTGAATACTTATCACTAATAACTGTTTACAGAGACAAATCCTAAAACCAACCGTATAAACCATTAAAGTTCCTATATTGCCCCTGCCGTACATATCGACTTATGACAGGCAGTACTTTGACTTTTTCATTTAGCAGTACTTTGACTTTTTCATGGCAGAACTTTGATCTTTTGACTTGTATTTCCCAACAACCATGGGTCAAACTAAGAGGGCTTTTCACAATTAAAGGGTGCTTAAGTCAATTCAAGTGAAGTACAAAGGAATGGCAGGGACAAATGGGTCAAATCAAAGCATCTAATAACCTACTACAACCTCACGCTCTAGGCCCCGTCATCCAATGTAAAAGCACAAGTATATGTGGGTTATGTACAAGACTCTCTCTCAAAAGAAAGCACAAGTTGTCCACATGCAAGGAATGACAGCTTGATAAACCTTGATACACATAATTTGATCAGAACGGCTATTAATCATTTGGAATGATTAGAAGCTTCAAGGTATGAGATTTGAAAGATTGGAGAAGCAAGGCAAGAGGGTCTGGAAGCGTTCATCACCAAATGGCTATAAAATAAAGCCTCACTCTTCACACCACAATGATAGCCTTAGATTTAGTTTAGCTTAATTATAAATTCTAACTTAATTTTGTTTTAAAATCTAGTAATTTTCCTTTTAATCTTGAGTAAGGCAAACTTTTTATTAATGAAATTCAGTAGTTTTTAATCTCTCAAACTTCTTTAATTCATAAGCTCTCATTTTTCTTATTTGAATATAGAGCTAAAGCTCATACGCCCTTAATAACTAAAATCAGCACTAAAAAGTCTATAAGCTTATTACGGAGCGCAATTCACGCTTAATCCATAACTTTAAACTTGTAAAAATCAGCTAAGATCCTATTTACCTTAGGGGATTTGCAAGTCATATCTGTATTTGGAAGAGAGATCAATCCAGGAAAGGTATCTCTATGGCCTTAACTCCTAGCTAATAATACAGCAGAGAAGACTTAAGCAGCCCTTTTGGGACCTCTTGTTTAGCTAGAGGCATTGTAAGTTTTCCTTTAATTTCTTGCTTTAAATATTAGTATTTTTGCTTTCTAAATTTAGATCTGCTTATTTGCTTATTCAGTTAGTATTAAGTGCTTATTTATGTTTATTCTAGCTTAATAATCATAATAGTTTATCTGTTTTTGCTTTTAATAATTTAGATCATAGTTTTCTATATAACTTGTCATTAAACCATAAAAAATCCAAAAAATAAGAAGTTATAGAATAGATCTTAATTCTAGCTTAAAGTAGTTGTTAATTTGTGTTAATTAGGATTGAATTAAGCTAGTTAATGTCTGGTAATCAAGTTTTCTTAATTAGTTTTCAATTTAAGAGCATTTCTAGGTCTGTCAAAATCTATAAGGGGTGTTTGGTTTAAGCTACTTTGACTATCAAAAGTCAAAAGAATTGTGCAAACCTTTTTGAGACAGCTTTGATTTTAGTTAAAAACAATAAGAAATGAGTTTTCATAAGTTAGTGTTGGAAATTTAGAGAGTTTGAGCTTATCTTTTTTTTTTTTTTAAGTGTGCCAGCAACCAGGGACTTTTTGCTTAAAATTTCATTGTGCGAACTTTGATCTAAGCTTTTTTATATTTTTTTATAAAATAAAAGAAAAAAAAAAATTAAAAGGCTTAGATCTTGCTTGCAATTTATTTGTGCACTCTATTTGAGTGTGTCTAAGTGCAGGTTTACCCTTAGGTAACCTGCATTACTTGGTTTGCACTTGTGCAAAGTGCAGTAGTACTAACAAAAAGTTAGTACTGCTGTCACTTTTAGCTAAAGTGTTAGTTAAGAAAAGTAGCGTCCTAGTTCTTAAATTCAAGTAGGATAAGGTTTAGGTATAGCTGATTATAGTTTAAGTCTTAATTTGTAATTTGTAGCTTATTTTCCTAGCTTAATTTGCTGTTAAAAGTCATTAAAAAAACATGAAAAGCCAAAAATAGTTAGCAATATAGAAAATTACTTTAAATTTAGATTCTAGCTTGAAGTAGTATGTTTTATTGTCTTAATTTATGGAGCTTTTAAAGTGTAATGTCAAGTTATGCAAACAGCTCAATTTCTATTCTTTGCTTATGACACTTGAGCTTATTTTTTATTTGAGCTTATTGATTAGTTTCCTGAGTATGTCACTTTCAGTGGTCTTCTAGTATTTTAAGCACAAATTTCTTTTCATAAATAGATTAAGCACATCACTAGCTTTCCAAAACTCTTTTCCTTTTTAGAATTGAGCTTAATTTGAGCTGTTTATAGCTGTTTAAGTGAAAATAAGCCCAAACCCCTACTCACTGATGCAGCATCTTTTTGGATAAATGTTTTCAGAGCTTATTAGTTAGTTTCAGCCTATGTCCTCTTTATTAAAAGTGCTTAATTTTGTGTCTTTTTTAAGTCCTGGTTTTTAGTTTTTCATAAAAAGCAAAAAACAAAAAAATTGCAAAAAGTTGGGGTTGCCCACCCTTGAACCTGAGACCTCACACTTATAAGCCCAACGTGTTAACCATTTGCTTCAATAACTCATCCAGTATCTCTTCCCCACATTTAATACTAGTACACGTTTTAATTTCCCCTTTTCATAATAACCGTATCTATATATGCTCATATTGAGGGCATATTTGTTTAGCAATTTGGGACTTTCTATATTTTTCTTGTGGTCCACAAGCTAGTGTTTCAGATTTACCCTGATTTTTTAGATATTATCCAAGCTTAAAATTATTTTTAATTAATTTATTCGAAAGTTAAAATCATAAAAATCAATTAAAAAATAAAAAAGTTTTATAAAAATACAAAAAAATAGTTTTTAGTTTTAGAAAAAATAGCTTTAGGTTTACATCCAGTTAAATCATTTTTACACTTTTTAGATCTTAAATTTCATTTTTGAGCTTTTATTTTAAATTTTAAAAATAGGATTTTAATAATAAAAATAGTTAAAAATAATTTTCTTTGCTTTTATAATATTTTTTAGACTTTCTAAGCTAAAAAAATCATTTTTACAAATTTTTAAGTACACTTAATTTGACATTTTTTAAGATTTAATTAGATTAAATTAGTCTTAATACATAATAACTTCAAAAAATAAACATCAAAAAAAAAAAAATGTTTTTCTTTTCCTAAAATTTTCTTTTAGTAGCTATCTTAGGTTTTAGAATTTTTTAGTTTTACATTATGTTAGGGTTACATTTATTTACTTGCTTAAAATAGTCACGATTAAATTTGTATTCCCGTAATGTTTAAGTGCTTTAATTTTTTAAATATTGCTTGTTTTTAATGTAGTACGTTAATAGAACACCCAATCATCTTCGACACCCATTCAAATCAATACTCCAATTATCAAGCTATGTTCAATATCTCAACTCGTTTTGGAAAAACGACCCGTGAGAATCTCATACTTCCCGTTAACATACATAATTCATATATATATATATATATATATATATAAAAATATATATATATATTATATATATATATATATATATATATATATATTTTAAAGAGTGAATTTTCCTTAGGGAATTTTTTTAATTGCTCTTGTTGAGATATTATATATTATATAGTGTATTTTTTATACCGTATCACTAACTAACATACTCAGCTATATCCTTTTTCATTCTAGGCCACCAATACCTATCTCTCAAATCATAATACATCTTATCAGCTCCCTGGGCTTGTATAGAGTTTGAGCTTCGACTTTTGGGCATCAAAACCATTAATCAAGGGTTTCTCACCTCACCCTTTACAGGTAACCATATTCCAATCAGTAGTACAAATTCCATCAGTTCCTCTGTTCAATCATCAATCCCACTCATCCAAGCCTTTTCTGCAATCCTTCAAGACTCCATCCACAGCCACTTCTGAGCCGCCAGTATCCTATCATTGATACTCTACTGAATGATCAAAATCATAAAGCTCCAACTCCTCATAGCCTTTACTCGATTCCTTCCTACTTAATTGCCCATTAAAAAATAACATAATACAGCCACCACATTCGCTTACATGAGAAGCGAATTTCACAGTCATAAACACTAAACAACTCTAGTTCATGCAATGCTGTTGCATATACAACTCATTCTCTGCGAACTAAATATTAATGCTGAATACTATTGATGATCAATATGATGACACTCTTAGTTCCCATAGCAGATAATGTTCCTCCAGATCTATAAGTGTAAACACTGACCCGCAACCCAACGGCCAAATCAGGGTAGTATACTGTATCTTAGTCATGAAATTCAATTTAATTCTTCTCATAAATTTCAACATGCCGAGACGCATAGGCTATCACTAATTTACTTCTTTGCATTAACTACAAGCACATCCTAATCCTATCCCCGGGACGCATCACAATAAATCCACGAAGTCTTCCGGTCCATCGGGGAGAGCTAGAACATGCAGCATTAACACACATATCCTTCACGGTTTGAAATGCCAATTCCTTTTCCTCGACCCCAATCGAAATCTACCCCTACTGAGACAAGATATAGTACGAAGACCTATACATAAAACTTAAATAATTTATTTCTAAACAAACTTCAAAACCGGATCCCCCTCAATGAAACCTACGGAAATCACCCATCCCATCGCTAGAGACTCGAACGAACCTCCGACGGAGGTATCTAGGGTCTTTCCAATTTCTTAACCGCTTCCAACTTACTGGGGCTACAAGAATCCCATTACCATATCTCACTAGCCTAATAAAACAAGTACATCTCTAAGCCAGAATTCAAACTTAGAAAACTTAGCATACAGTTTCTCTCCTTTTTAATCAGTCCCATGACATAACTCTTAATGTGTTCTACAGCTCCCTCTTGATTCTTACGATAAGAATATCGTCTATAAACACTAGTCAAAAACTTTAATCCAAGATATGGCCTCACAAAAGGCTAATAGAATCAAATCCATAAAAACCGCTGGTAGCAGTTATTTAGACACATCCAAAGGGCATTACTGAGAAATCAAAACATCTTCCCATCAACACGTTCTAAGCGCAGTCTTTGGAAGTCCCATCCTCATTCACCTCAGCAGATGGTATCCAGACCTAAGAATCTATCATCGAGAAAACTATGACCCATAGCAGGTTGATCAAATAGATCATCTAATTCCTAGGAAGCCGATAACGATTCTTAGTAGTCAACTTGATCAAATCTTTTAAAGACAATACACAAATCTAAATGAACCATCCTTTTTCTTTAGAACCATACGGCACTTCCCCAAGGCGCTGACTTGGTCTAAAAATGAAACCTTGTCTTGGAGTTCCTTGAGTTGTCCTGACAACTCCAATTCAGAATGTGCCAAACGATAAGGAGACCTTTTCTACCACGTTGCACTAGGGATAAACCAATTTGAAATACTATTTTCTGACTAAGGCGATAATCCATATAGGTCATCTGGGAATACCTCAGGAAAATCTGTTACCACAATAATCTCTTCTTGATTCTTTTTTCATTAGCATTATCACATCCTTAAGAGACTCGCTTATCTCTTCCATGTCCTTTCGCCTAACACTCTAACCGCAACCTTTCCATCTGGTCTTGGTATCCTCACTACCTCTCAAGACAAATTATTTTCAGACTTATAATTATCCAACCCGTCCATACCTAAAATCACATCAAAACTCCCAAGCCCAAAAGGAACAAATCGATGTCACAGACAATGACCCTCGATTTCTAGCATACACACCCTTAATAACCTATCAATCTTTACTAGCCTACCCGTCTAGCTATCTCAACGTCATATTTAAACCTAATTCGCCTACAGGGCTAAAGCCAAACAGAAGTATGACAGTAGTTGAAAACAAACAAAACATAGTCTTGTTCACCGGCGTCAATAAGTTAGTAGGCAAAATGATTGTTCAAAGTAAATGTACCCGTACACAATATTCGGAACCTGGGGCAGCTTCCTTTGCTACCCCAACATAGAATTTTTGCACATACCCCTACTTGGTTCCCTATGGTTGTTACGACCCTGACCCTCGTTATTAGCAGCAACTTGGTTTGGACGCTTTATTCTTTTGGGATCCTTGTGCCAATTAAATGCTAGGAACACAGCGGAGCAGACATGAGTTGGCGCAAACGCACCTAGCACTCCAAAACATGATACTACACAGTTTGGGTTACTACATTGACATTGAAATTCACATATCCTAGGCACACCTCAACAATCCTTTGTCCAACAACAAAGTAGGAAAAAAATAAACCGGGAGGTTATAGTTAAAAGTGGCATGTTTCGACAAGGCCCTTTCGGTGCATGTAGGAGTTGGTAGTATGGTACACCTTATGCCCAAGTAACATTATTCCTCACTCCCTACCAGATGGTTTGTCGGTAGTCGTACCAAGCATTCCCCCAGTCCTAGTCCCTTCTATTATCATCCCCTAACCAATTCTTATCCTTTCTAGGTTTCCCCCACTATTTCCCCTTTCCTCAACCTTCTTAATTGATCCATTTCTCACTATCCTCATCGGTCCTTTGCCACCAGAAATCTTCCCCAGATCCTTCTTATAGTCCTTTGGCTTATGTGTGCTACCTCCGATAACATGGGACCAGTAGAGCAAAAGTCCAATAAAACTCATTACCTCCTCAATCATCCAAACTTCTCTGAGTTACCAAAATATGTGGAACTAAAACCTAGCCAACTCATGAAAACTATCCAGTATCCGCATTCACATGGCCAACACCATCCAAGGCGTGATTCCACAACGGCAGAGCAACTTTTGCATCTCATGCCTAGGACAAAACTCTTGTACTCCATCATAATACATAAAGTTTGTAATTCCATGACATACTAACCAGCCACTCCACAGCTTAGCGTGCTGGATCTGATAGTTCCACACGTTCAAGCCTTACCCATAAATGCAACCACAATGTAATTTTTGACACTTTTTGGTCAACAATAAACAACCACACATAACATGCCCAGACTCCATTTTCTCCAATCTACGAGACAGTAACAACGGAACACATCCCTTATACCATCCTAAATTCCTTAGGGTTACAAGCTAAGCAACTCCTTATAGAACCACCTACATGTGGCCATTACTATCACATATACCCTATGTCACCTAAACAATCTCATTAACCACACATTAACCATTTTAAATTTCCTAACATTTCCTTGGTTACTAAACCTGAGCTAGCATGGCGGTAAGAGGTTCAGCAATTGTGGCAAGAACGTTGAAAGTCGGTGCTCCCCTATTGGAATCCTCTCACAAAATCCCATTGACTCCCTCTACTACACCCCCATTAGCTCCCCAAACCCTAGTTCTTCTCCTTATCCAATCAAATCATCAAACACGCTTACATTAAACCTTCCCTAGTCTCTACCCACCTCCACCTCTTACCACATGAACAGCCCGTTTCCCCCTCCTAATGATTTTGGCAAGCAGGTCGCCAGCACTTCGCGCATCCCATCCTGGCTTGCAATTAACTATACAAGGTACAGAGACATAGGCAAAGTTAAGTAGGCATGTAAGACTCGCATATAATAGAAATATCTACTATATATACTACAGCATAAAACACATACCACCATCCGCTAAACGGTTTCAACATGTCGATTGTTAATACAACAAAACTTACTAAGTATGAGTTAAGATGTGTGAACGCATACAACTACATTGTCAACCGTACCTAGTATATTCGCCTCCATTCCCAGTCAAATTCATATTGAGCTCCTAAAACGCTCACATTTCATGACTGACATAGATAAAGCACCAAAACCCACGAACACACAAAAGGCAAACCAACAGTGAACACACGCACATAAGATCCTATCCATAACTAAATGACGGCTCTTCTGTTATTATCTCATTAGCCAATCCACCTAGTTCTCTAAAACCTTGAGTCCTCTGACACACCAATCTGACCACATAATCACACCCCGACAATGGCGGATAACTCGCGAATGCCCCATAAGAATCAATCATAACACAAGATACACAATAGAGAAAACTAAAATTCATAACTTTTAATTGTTACAGAAATACACCATCAACGCTCGAAACACCCTCTATTGATGTCCCAAATCACAATCAAAAACCACAACCTCTTACAATTATCCACTGCCCTCACGAAGGGTCCAAAATCCAAATTTAAGCAATATTCCAAATACTCAAGACTCAAACAAAATAACCAATCAAGACACCTTCCACATTGCACAATACCACCTGTGATACTTTCTTATGTCGCTATCACCATACACCCAAACTATTTCTCTTACACCTTCACCTGAAAACATGAAACTTAAAAACATCAACAGTAATGTTTTGTGACGCTCGTAGGTTTGACCTAAAAACCCCAAAGTTGTGAGCCCAATATTTTCAACCGTGGCCAAAGTGCTATATGTCCAGTGAATATAATGCAAACAATCTCAAGCAACACCACTAATTCCAATATCACACTCACTTACGCACCTAAAGGGCCTACCAGCTGGAGCACTAAAATTACAGGTCATGACCACTACACAAACCTGGGTAGGCATACCCATAGAAAGTACCGCTATCCCAATAAATCACACAAAGACTGGTAGCGTACCTATTCCGCATCCAAATAGATCCATACAACACATAATATTCACAAAGCAGATCAAAAGCACTTAATTGTCCCAAAAACAAAACCATATGTCGCACAGTTCGGAAAACAGTTCAAATCACATTTGAGTATCATTTTCCCCAATGAAAAGATATAAAAAACGTGGGGCTACGAGAACTCACCTCAAGAAAAGTCTCTAGCAACCAATCACAATCACATACAAGTAAAGCAACACCTCGCACACTACCTGAGTCTAGTTAATGTCTCAATCTAATCATCCAATTCCGAATACAATCTTTACTTTAAATTGATACGTGTTACAGAACTGGTCTGTACACTTACTCATAACAATTTAGTGGTGTGATGGTTTGACCGACCTATCCCAACCAATACATATCAAACTCAATACTCAATAACACATACTTATATACTATTTAAGAAAATAATAATAATTTACATAAATATTATAAAAAAATAATTAATAATTTATAAATATATCACGGTAAGTTTTCATTCGGTAACCTTAAGTCAAGGAATAACACATTAGAGAAGTTTCGAGAAAAATTAATATTTTTTCGTATCATTTAGTGAAGTTTATTAAATAAAAATAAAATCAATTAAATAATATTATAATTATTGCAAAATCAAAAATCATTTTTGTTTATGGAAAAATTATCTAATATAAAATTTTTAACGAAAATTTGACAATGCCAACGTACAGCTCAATATACGACGTATTTCCCAAGGTGTTAACCTTATTTTTAACGCACTTTTCACAATACGACACTTTTGTGACAAAATTTCCAAAATCTCAATTTTAAACATTACCTCAAAACATTATTTTCCCCAAAAATCTTGTACAAAACAAATCACTTTGCAAATACATTTCACTTTCAAAAAGTCCACCAAAACTCTTATAATGACTAAATATCGCTTGGGCTTTAATGCCCAACAAGGGTCCATTAAGATATTTATAAGTCCAAAATACGATCCATGTCTAAAAAAGAAACCAATACCAATGTCCATATTACATACAATAAGCTTATACCAAATAAGTAAAAATCATACTGAACCACAATAAGCACTGTACCTTAAGCCACAGCTTAAATAGACCAATTGTTCCGAGCTATAAGCTCAAATACTAATTTAAGCTTTAAATTAAACTAAAAAGACAACGTAATCGTATTTCGGATACTACCTATAAGCCTCAAATCATAGTCCACAACCATACGTCATAACAAAAAATAGTCCAAAATCACTTTTCCTAGTAATTTTTGGGAAACTTTCATGGTATAAGCCCAAAATAAGCCAAGAAATATCTAAAAATAAGCCTGAATAAAAGCCTATACAAGCTCACGATAATAAAAAATAAGCTATCTAGCAACAAATATTATTCAACAATCACGACTATAACATCAAAACTACAAAAATCCTTATTTTCCTTTTTAAGTCCAACGAACCAAACACCCTCTTTTTTATTCATTTCGTTTCCAAAAATCGATTTTCACGACGATCAACTTGTACAACTAACATTTATGCATCAAAATACACCCAAAAGGACAAACGAAATTTAAATTTGAAAACTTACAAGAAAATCTTTAAAAATATATATTTCACAGTTGGAAAGTTCATGTTATTTCGTTCCAAATCATTCATTAGCTGAGCAAAACGGTTGTAGACAGAAACAAGTGCTTCCCCTGGTTCAGCAACAAATTGATCAAATTCGTTCGTAAAACGCGTTTCTCTGTCAACTTTGTTTTGTATAGTTCCCCTCATCAATCGTTCAACTCGTTTCCACATATCCTTGGCCGAAGTGCAAGCATCCACAGAATTGTAAATCTCATTAGGAATAGAAAGTAGAATCATATTCATGAGCTCCATTTCAGCATCATAGAGCAATAAGTCATCACCTTCAAGATCCTCTACAGTTTGCAATCGTGGTATTGTCAAGCCTTCAGGAACGAAATTCTTAAACTCATAAGGGCCTTCATCAAGTGCTTTGAGAAGCCACTTGCGGTTGTCTCTCTTCCGGTTTAGATATCGTCTGAATCTACTTGCCCATGGTATATAACTACCCCTTTCAAGCATGGGAGGCCTATTTTCAGAACCGGCATCAGCAAGGGATTGTTGATATGTTTTGGATGTCGACATGTCTTATGATTCAAAGATTGGATCTTTGTAGACGAAAATGAGTGATATTTGTGAGAATAGTATCAAATTCGGTAACAGTAGTCAAACTCGGACAACACTGTTCACGGATAACAAGTAGGCTGAAAACCAATACACTTCTCGAACAGTACACTAACTCGGACAATACGTAGTAACAAACTCGGTAATCTTCAAACTAAGCAAACTCGGAAATCTTCAAACTAATCAAACTCGGAAATCTTCTTACTACAAACTCGGTGAATCAAATTTTGAAAATTTCAACAATTATGGAATATTAATAACCACAAATTCGATGAAACCGAAATTTATGATCACTAGATAATCCAAAAGTCCACTGAAATCAAATTCGATAAAACCGAATTTGATTTCCGAATTTGTAATTTTTGAGAAAATTTGTGTTTCAACACTTCAAATCACGATAAAACCGTGAAATGAATGTATGTTAAGTCTTTTGAAAGCTTATTTCCGAGTTTCAACGTAGTAAAACCTTATTTCACAAATTTCGATAGAACCGAAATTGTGAAATCTATAAACTCGATAAAACCGAGTTTGATATTAAGATCCTAATATACGATTTCCGATAGAACCGAAAGATCGTATATATCTATTACAAGATATTTCTACCGAAACTATACTATTAACACTACTGAAACTTGTAAAATTACAAGAAAACACTTCCGAGAATGAACAAACTACTTCCGAGAACTGCTGAATTTGCAAAACAACACTCGATAACGTCCAATAACTCGAATTTTCTGCCAAAACTAATCTCGAAAGCTCAAAATCTTCAACCGAATTCTTCGAACCTCATATTACACTTCTCGGTCGTGAAAAATTCTCACAAAACGAACACTCTAATTCTCTATTGGCGATTGATACCACTTGATATGTCACATGAATCTTGAATCAATCATATCGAACATGAATGCATAGAGAGAATAGTAGAGAAGGACAAGTATTTGAAATTCAAATGCTATAAAATGGAGGGAAAATGGAAGAGTTTGTTACAAAATGCATCACCCTCTAATGAAGATTAGAGGGGTATTTATAGGTGAGGGAAGGAGGCTTCCCTTCCTTATTTTCCTAACTTGTCACATCTAGTCCCTAGACTTTGGTAATTATGCTATTTCATTCTTTTAGCATAATATACCTTATTACAAACTACTTTGACATTATCAAAAGAAACACTAATGACTTAAATAATACAAAATCACATAATCGACACTTTTAATGATCCTAACAATCTCCCCCTAAGGGTCGATTATTCAGGGCGTTCTCTTCTTAATCCAAGTGGTCTTCCATTCACGTACATCTCCCATCTTCTCATCTGCCTTCGATGCTTCAATCTTTCTTCAATCTCTTCTTCAAACAACTTCAAGTATTCTGTTTCATCTTTGGTGAGATCTTTTTGTACGTATCCATACTTGACATCATTATTATAACTCTTCAGACCTTCTAACACTCTATTTAACGTTGCATCACAAAACTTATGAATTTCTGTATGTCTCATCACCCGTTTCTCTTTCTTACTATTCTTGTAAATAATTCCATGCACAGGCTCATAGATGATGGAGAACATATCATGCTCTTCAATTCCTGGGAAAGTTATTGTTGGTGCAGTGAGATTAACCTTCTGTTGATAGCTTTCAATTCCAAGTTGGAAGTCATGCACTCTTTCCCATATCACTGAACTTCTAATGAAGACTGATAAAGACCATAGCAATAGTAACTATCTGATTCACTCTTACCGTGTTGTCTGCTTTGAGACGCTCCGGTAACGAGAATGGCTAGTGCAGCTGCGAAAACCTATCAAGAAGATTCATCTGAATTCTATTTGATCACAGGCAGTATTTATACTAATTAACGGGGAACCATGGTTATTTCAACCTTATTCACGAATGACAAAAGGACCACTCTTCCTAACGGTGCGATTATCACTAACGTATAACTTGCAGGGTTATACAATGGTTGCAGTATCCCATTCCAGCTGAAGTCGGATTCATTACCACATGCTCATGCTTAAACTACAAAGACATACTATAAGCATCAAGATTCAAGAATCAAGAAAGCTCAAGATTTGAAGACAAAGATTTCCGCAAACTCTGATATTCAAGATCTTCCTTCATGATATCAAGTCTATCAAGGGAGATTATTAGCATGCTTTTAAGATGATGCAAAGTATGAGCATGTTGTTCAAGACACAAGATCGCAAGGCGGAAAAGATGATCAAGGCAAAAGGATAAAGATTTAAAGATCTCAGACATAAAGACAAAGTCGAAAGACAATGACAAAGGCTCAAGATTAAAGAACACACAGCATGAAGGAACAAGCCTACAACAAGATAAAGACCAAGACAAAGACAAGATCTTAATGACAAAAACAATCTCATTGATCTCATGAAGGCGTGTCATAATGAACTCACTCCGGGGGATATTTTTAGCCTTAAAATATTAAGTCGAACAAGAAGGTCCTTCATTATGAATATTAGGTCTCGGTCTTTATTTATATAATGTTGTAATAGGCTAGAAAGGGTAAACGGGCTCGCCTATGTAATCTAATTGGTCACGTGTTATGGGATAAAGCCCAAGTAATCCTAAGTAATCTCGAGCCCGGCCCAAGTCACACACCATTCGGCCCAACAAAGCCCATGTGGTGTATGTATAAATACTCCTCTCTAAGTGTGGAGAGGGTGTTGGTCTCATTTCTTTCACCACTTGTGTAATCAAACCATTCTATCTTCCTCTCTACTTCTCTCTCTTAAATCTCTCTCTAAAATTTTCCTCAATATCTCCAATCTATTTTTTTCTTATTTAAGTATGAAGTGAAAGTGTATTTTGTCACCGACAGTTTAACATAGATTAGACTAACTTAGATTAGAAAAACCAAAGTATTAATAAATTGAAAGTGTTCCTCGCTCTTAGTGGGACCGGAAACCTATTCCCCATGAAAATCCACCGACCGGATACACTGCCCGTTAAAGTGTTGTTTTTTGTTAAGTCGGCAAAATATAAATTTAAAACTTGAATCATAATTTACAACCGCACAACGACACATTATGTTTTTGGCGCCGCTGCCGGGGAGTGAGAATTAATCTTGATTTTTATTTAATATTTTGCTTTTTAACATTAGATTAGATTAGATCTAACCCTTAGGATTAGTGTAATTTTGATTAGTGTATAATTATGTATATTCTGTATATTTGTGTGTTTAATTGTTTGCGTGTTTTAATTATTTTCTCTAATACACTATTCTGGTCGATAACTCAATATGGCGTATCCACTTTCATTGGATACGGCGTATCTAACTTTTTTTCCAATACAACGTATTCTCTCAATAGATTAATACGGCGTATTCACTTCAATTGAATACGGCATATCAACCATCTAAAACAGAAGCTGAATTTTCGTGTTTGATTTCATGCTTATTTTTTTTATTCTTTCTTCAGAACAAATCCTGCTAATATTTTTACCTTTGTGACGGGTCATTCATATCAGAGCTAGTTGATTGAAGAAGAGATAGCAGACAAAGAAGCAAAATCAATGAGAAAAATCATGGCTAATGACCAAGCAGATTACTATTCAGGGATTACAAGCATTACAGTTAATGGAAAGAATGCTTATGACCTGAAAGGAAAATTCCTCGATGATTTGCACAAAAATGCCTTTAGTGGTACTA
Source organism: Tanacetum coccineum (assembly GCA_026074375.1). NCBI lineage: Eukaryota > Viridiplantae > Streptophyta > Magnoliopsida > Asterales > Asteraceae > Tanacetum > Tanacetum coccineum. The sequence continues at coordinate 63,664 of BQNB010019248.1, forward strand.
ATGGGGAAGACGCAGTCGAGCATATCGAATACTTTCTAATGACCTAATTGATTTACTAAATGTGAATCAGGATAAACTTTGATTTCAATAAAACCCCCCCCCCCCCCCCCCAAAAATATTTTTTTTTTCCCCCCCCCCCAAATCTTTTACCAATCTCATTGGTTGGAGATGCATGGAGGTGGTTTGATGGAATTAAAGGATCAATTACTAGTTGGGTCGATTTAACTGATATATTTTTTAGAAAATACTACTCGCCTTCCCGCACTGCAATGTTAACACACCCATAATTAAGTGGGACCCTACTAATCCCAAGTTTGAAAACTGGTTGGCCTCAAAGTTTGTAAACTACAAGATGATGGATATATTCACTAAAGGAGCATTATGGGACTACTAAAATTAGGAAGTGACGAAATTGAGCCAACGAATGATGAAACTTCTGATCTTGAGGAAACTAATCACGATAATAAACAAGAAATCGGTGAAATTTTTAGGATTGAAACAAACTTGTTCGATTATGAAACACCATTATGCAAAAAATTCAAAGAGTATAATTACTTACTCAAGATAGACCAGGATGTCCTTACTAAAGATATTGAGGGATTCAACACTTATGACGAATACAAGGACGATTGGATCTTTAAATGGAACAAAAACATGCCATAGGTACACGAAAAACCATGAACTAACACTGGAGTATGGACTGAACCCGCTCCAGTTATGCATTGTTGTAAGCCATTTAATTATAAAAGTGGGTATTCGGAGTGGCCTACCTGTAGCTAGAGAGAAGATGGATATTGTAATGGAGGAAACTTGCCAGGAGCTTACATAGTAGGAAACACGCTCCATTACCAAGATTTATAATGGTATGAGGCTTTGAAGGATAGTGAGCTGAAAGAAGAAGCTTTAAGAAATAAGGCTATCATGGAAGGATTAATCAATGAAGATGATGAATCATGTAATAATGGTTGGAAAAGATGGGACAACTATGAGATTGCTGACCATGATCAAGAAGAAAGAGAATATGATAATGAACATGAAGAAAAGGAAAGATGTGAATTGTTTGCTTATCATGAGTTGTTGGTTTGCACTGTAAGATGATTCGAGATGATCAAGTATTCATTCAGACAAGAAGAAGAGTATGTTGCTGTAAAAGAAGATGAATACGAAGATTTAACGAGTACAAGCGAAGATGCATGTCAAGCATACTAAGAAATCTTTCGCATGATAGACGAAGGATGGATGGTAACAAGAGCCTAATGAAGGAAGGAAAAAGTCTAACTTAAAGACTTCGCTGTAAACAAAAGTTCTTCCTGGGAGACAACCCAGATTGTTATTCATTTTTATCGAGTCTGTCTTCCTAGACATCAATACGACGTATCCGCTCCATACCATACGAAGTATTAAATGTTTGAACGTTATCAGTCCTTTATTTTTATGCACTTTAAACATTAATTGTTAGTTCTATCAATACGGCGTATTCATGCACATGATATGGCATATTCAATAGACTGACCCGTATTAAGATACTTTTTATAGGTTTCTTGATATGGCGTATTCCAGTTTATGGATACGGCGTATTGGTTTCCTGTACAGTTTATTTAGTTTAGTTTAAATTAACCATAGATACCCGAGATAGGATTTTGCATGTTTTCCTATAATATGCACAGGACCTCGCTGAAAAAAAAGAAATCGACAATGTTGGTGAAGAATCTACGATCTGGAAATTTTGAAGTGTTGGAGTCTTGAAACTTCAAGACGGCTGTTCAACACGTTCTTGCTCATAAACTCAACTTGTAGAATCTACCAAGCAAAATATCAAGGGAATTTCTCATTCTAATTCTTTTAAATTCCCGTTTTTAATGTTTTATCTATACAACAAGGACATTGTATAATTCAAGCGGGGGATGGGAATTAGAATGTATACGTGTCCTATTTTTCACACTAAAATGCTTAAATTATGCTTAAATTTAAATTTTTTCAAGCATACTTTTGTGAAATTACTTAATACATAACCCGCACACAATAACCCTTATTAGATATTATGAGGAATTAACCTTATTTATTTCTAAATGTTTACCCAAATTCCACAAAATATAAGTGTGCCGGTGATTTTGTAGACATTAGAACTTGGCTTAGTATACCTATTCGAGACCACAATAATGAGTACTATGGATTTAGATGGAGTAACTTGTTTAAATTGATAAATTTATAGGATTACACCCAAAAAGCCTTTATATGTTGTTTTATTAACTAACTACACTAGTTAGTTAAATCCCCATATAAACCCTTTGTTTACTCTTATCTTAAGAGTAAGATACCCCTAGAAAAACCAATAGAGCCAATCCTTTAGGAATAACTCCAACTATTTGTTTCATTACACCTTTATGCCTTAGCATATCCTGTTAGATTATGTCCATTTATCAGTTTCTAGTTGCTTAAAGTGTAAAGTATGTATTTCCCGAGTCTTGTGTCAATTTTCTATCTTTGGTACGGTTGGGAAGAAATTTGCACATTGCAAATGAGAATGTATAAAGTAGTCAAAACTCACGTATTTTTACTACCAACATAATTATTGGTACATCCGAAGAATGAAGAATTACCGAAGGAATTATCCGGAGTTATTATGATCGTGAAGATGGTGAAATTACACTGAGTTTTGTAGTAAAGTATATTAAAAAAATAAAAAAACTAGAAAAATCGCAACAAAAAAAGAGAAGGAAAGTCTAAAGATAATCGTTTCACAAAAGCTTAGACCGAAAGAATTATATGAAAGATCGATTACTCATTGATACGTCTTATAAGTCAACGATGTAGAGTATTGTATAAAGTGGTAGATATCACCACTTGTCTTGTAAAAGTATGTAAAGTATGGGATGATTGGGAAGTTGACCGTTACGGGAACGACAACATTTGTTGTTGTTTTTGATCTATGATCAAGACGTTTGTAATTAGTTGTGTCTTTATCATGTTAACGGTCGAGAAAAAGTGTCTAGCAACTTATATCTTGGACCTAGTCTATTTGTTTCTTAATTTTTGTTTAACAACAATTTAATTCCCTTTCCTAATCATTAGCCATGGGTTTTACATGAATGAGGATTTGTACGAGCATGTATGTTTATTCTGTCGTTACGGCCATGTATGCATGTCTCGTCTGCCTTGTTGGTTTATTTCTATTGGTGAAAGTTAGAAGATCCCTACCCTATATCATTCTTCATCCTAACCCTTGGTTAAACTCGAACGAGGATGTGATCGAACACACATGTCTATTCCGTCGTTACGGTCATGTATGTGTGCTTTAGCTGCCTTGTTAGTGTGGTACTTTTGGTGAAAGATTGTAGAATGATCAACCCTAAGCCTTATAATAAAAAACCATTTTACCTTTATAAACTTGTTACTCCTTAGCTCTAGTGGTGGAGATGTGTATCCTTGCCA
>BQNB010019249.1:0-67090 GCA_026074375.1 Tanacetum coccineum
CAATCAGAATCCGTCCGTTATTGACCTGTTACCCAACCGTGACCGTACATCTTTCCAACTCAACACAATGTCCACAAACTCTCGATGGTATTATTAGCTTATTTAGACTTTGTTCCTTTTTTTGTGCTCTTATTTGGCAGGTATTTGGGTATAAAGCAGGTAGTTTTTGGTGGTCGGTCAATGGGTGACTGGGAAGAGGGAATGAAAAACCCGGAAAATGGATACAAGTCCTTTAAGATCTAAGATTGGTATGATCCACAAAGTTCATCCGTAGAGGTTGAATAAGGGCCAAGGATTGGGTCAATGGGCACGTGAATGGCATTGTACTACTACTTGTGCTTGTTATGTCCAATTCCTAGTCTTACCTTTATTTCTTTTTGCGCGCTTCTGCAATGGTTTGGACCCGATATATTTACTAATTAACGGGTTGAATCAAAATCTTGTGTAAAAAGGAAACAGGTTAATTTTTTGTTGAACTTGTATGCTGCAAATATGCTCCCTGTGGTTTGCAAAAATTGCAGACTTACTCCCCAACTTCACGAAAGTGCAGGTGGCCTCCCAGTTTGAAACTTTCATTGCACTCATGCTCCCTGCACTCGTGCTCCCTGGAGGGAGCACGAATGCAATGGGAATTGAAACTTCCGTTGCACTCGTGCTCCCTGCCAGGGAGCACGAATGCAATGGAAGTTTCAATATGGGGAGGCCGCCTGCACTTTCGTAAAGTTGGGGAGTAAGTCTGCAATTTTTGCAAACCACAGGGAGCACATTTGCATTTTCCTCTAATTTTTATGCTTTTAAGTCGGCTTTTTAACAAGTATCTGTGAAATTGATATAAATTGTTATGACAACAATATTGACAAAACATCAATCTAGTACACAGAACTGAGCGTTTGTTCCACATTGTTGCTTTCCGAAGCATGTTGTGTTTTTCTTAATTGAACCCATTGGAGATAACCATACAACATTATCATAATCTAAAACTCTTAGATATAGCAACTAACACAAGCAGCTGAATTATAATCAGCTCATTTAGCCTCACTCACTTCTACCAATACACCTCACCAAATCTCCCTAGCACTAAAGATGTGTATCAATTAGTTTCTTCCAACATAGCATAGATTTTATCGCTCATGGGACATTAACAAGAAACTCATGAACAATGCCATCTACTTCAATTGAAGTACAACCAGGGATTTTCTTCGTCTCCACACTTTGTTCCAATATCATCCCATTTTACCATTTGTAGCGTATGAGCTTTCAGGTCCAGTTCAATAACCTTTTTAGCAAAATATTCACCCAGTTGAACATTTTTAAAAGATATACAAGCTCAAAGAATTCACTTCCATGTTATTAATCATATCCATAGCTGCTTCAAGCAAACCAGCTCGGGCTACAAAAGCTATATCATCTGGTGCATGTCCTTGCTTGACTACTATTTTTGCAGCTTCTATATATGTCTCCACATTTAGCATACATATCAATAAGACTGGTATAAAGAGCCATGTCAGGAAAGTTGTTAACATTGTTCTAAACAGTTCTAATTAATGATTCTTTATAAGATCGATATGCTATGCCTATCATAACATTCAACGTTCGGATTACTTATCAAAACACATTTTGTTTACATAAAACTAACTTGAAACAGCAGCTCATTCTCCAAACAGGAAAATAAAATACAGAGACATTGCAAAAAGACAACATACAAAGTACTAAAATCAACGAAGTGAAAGGTGGACTATCAAAGATAATATTTTGTTATAAGTTATTACAACAAACAGTTTTTTTAAGCTGACGTGGCACGTATCTCAGCATTAGTTTGGTTTTCCAAAAAGTAAAGTATATAAGGAAAAAGGTTCGGCCACCCATTTTCACCACCAAACACAATGAAAGCCTTCTCAATCGTACGACACACACTTTTCATTACATTTCCATCATCTTTTATCTCAACACGACTTAATAAAATATGTTTAACCTGGTGGAATTGAGTATCTTCAGCTAATGACTCTTCTAACAGTTTTTTAACAAAATTGCTGACGTGGCACTGGCACGTATCTCAGTATTGGTTTTTTTTTTTTTTTTTTTTTGAACGGCGACGTATCTCAGTATTGGTTGGGTGTTCCAAAAAGAAGTAAATAAAGAAAAAGGTCCGGCCACCCATTTTCACCACCAAACACAATGAAAGCCTTCACAATCCTACGACACAAACTTTTCATTACATTTCCATCATCTTCTATCTCAATACGACTTAATAAAATATGTTTAACCTGGAGGAATTGAGTATCTTCAGCTAATGACTCTTGTAACAGTTTTTATAACAGAATTGCTGACGTGGCACTGGCACGTATCTCAGTATTGGTTGGGTGTTCCAAAAAGAAGTAGATAAAGAAAAAGGCTGAAAGCCGACACAAACTTTTCATTACTCTTCTATCATCTTCTATCTTAAGACGTCTTAATACAATACCTTTAACGAGGTTTTTAGCACGATCACTAATGGCTTTCCAATCAGCTGTTCTAACAGCATTTCTAAACGTGTGCCAACATTAGGTGACTGATCTAATAAGTTAACTAATATAAGCATAGAGACTACTCGGGAGGAAGGGCAACGCGGTAATTCTGCCAGTATTTCTGCTGCTACTGAGATATCGGATCTTGGACAAGTGTTGCAACAAAAAACCTTTACTAGGTCCGTCTATGATTTTACTGTATTTCAATGTTGTTTCTTTTGCTCTGAGTGGTGACCCGTATCTTTACTCTATATAACATGTTTGAGCCTTAGTAGTGCACTCATTTATCAATAACATGCAACTTGTATGACCCAAAACTTGCTTTTGAGGTAAATAGTGAATGAAACTGCCATTACTGATGTTATATACTATAACAGGTCCGAAATCGAACGGTTGAAAGCATTGTTGCATTCAAATCCGTATAGTTCACCATCTTCTCTTCTAAGGCTTGAAGCGTCAACAAGTGGCTCTCTGAAAAAACATGGAGATGAGAGGGATAACTTAAATGCTGCTATTACCACGCCAATGGTCACATCAAGAGTAAGTAATGTGTTCATGCATGGCTGTAGGCATTTTGGTTTACATTTTTAGCGGAGGTTGCAATTTTGAGCCAATAACTTGTGAATGGGTTGATTTGGGGAAAATAAAAAATTACAATTATATTATTCATGAGGCTGTGCTATTGATGATTTAATATGACATTTGTGATCATGTTTGACTCACGAATTATANAATTATGATAGCCCGAACGATAGTATGATGAGCTATACGACCTATAAATAATCAAAGTGTTTAGTACTTATACGACCTATATTGGATTAGGTTGCCTTCGGATTCCTTCGTGACGCATTTTTCTATTGTGAATACTTGTTGATTACCATTCACTCGAGGTGAGTTCATAGCCCCCTTTTTACTACGTGATTGTTTTACAAAATCTACGGGGTGAATTACATTGCTTGTTTTACTATTGGACACAAGTGTTTTTCTAAGTGTTTTCAAAGTGTTTACAAAGTGTATGCTATCCAGATTACTGCCTGAATATTATTGCTAAGTTACCTTATTGCCGTGAAGTCCCTATTTATCATGAACCGTTAATTGCTATTGTAGTAAGCGCGAGTGTTGTGGATAGATCTATCAGGACTGACAATCCCCACCTTTCCTTGGGTCACTAGTTTGATCAAGGTGCCTTTAACTGAATGTGTTTCAGAGTCTACTATTACTTCGATCTTGTGGTCCACCCTTTTTATCGATAAACCTATGATTTCACTCAACCTTTGTGTTGACTTTTAGCATGTAATTTCAGGTCCTAGGGTATGAAGATTGGAGGGGAGCCGTGGCGGATATCAATGAAGACGGATTCTGTGTTTTATCTATATTCAATGCAACTTTTATTATCTTTAAAAACTTAACTCATCTTTTGGGTATTATGAAGCTTTTGTTTAATTAAGAATGTTCATGACTTTTAAAACTTATGGGGACCTAATGTATGAACTCTGATATTTTGCTATGGCGTCGAATGAAATCTTGTCTTACACGTCCATTTATAGTCGTTTCTTATATCTTGATTGTTGTACTTAGACGTAGCACCCCATTGTTACCATTTTGCTGCTACCTGATTTTGGGGGTGTTACAGTTATGGATATCTATTTTTAATGAAATTGTAAAGATCATTTATGTGAGATTATATAAGCTATAATAGAATTGGTCAAGAAACATATAGGCATGCTCATAACTTTAGAAAAATAGCACTATAGAAATGTAAGTTGATTTGGCTTAAATGGTCTTATCAGCTATTTCAAAATATATCTAGGCCCAATAAATAGGCTAGCAAAAACACCCGTGTATAGTGTGATACACGGTCACTATGTTGTTTACTCAGTTGTCGCAGCAATTACGCACGACGCAAATAACTCTCGGAGTTGACGGTCAATTTGATACACACTTTTTTTGGTTTGGGTAACCATGATTTAAGACTATTAGACTGACTAATTAACCAGGTTACAAACTTGCTAAAACTTTTTTATGAATACAAACTTGTGTATTATATTAGGGGTGTCAAAAGGGTGGACCAGAAGCTTAACTGTATAGGCTTGGTATAATCTGATCTCGAGATATTTATGGAGTTGTGTGAAACAAACCGATGAGTCGGAACTTCTAAAAGGTCAAGTTAGGTCCTGATTGGCTTCTTATTCTAACTGTATTGCAATTCTTTTTTAAAGCTAACTGATTTTTGTTATATATTATTTTAGTGCTATTTCGCCTTAACAACGTGTTGGAACTATGGTGTTTGTTTTTGTTTGTGCCACTGCCTTTGTATTTCGGTTTCTTAATATATGTTGACATTCAAAAGAAACAAAGGGTTGCACATATAAACTTTTGCCAATGTCTCATGTTTAATATTGCACATGTTGTGAATATGGCCTTATTTGGAATTGTGGAGCACATGAGAGATGTAATCATAAATATGATTTACTATTTAAAATATGTTCCGAAAATTTTACCGGTTACACGGTAATCGCTTTTTGTGACAATAAAAGACCAAAGGTCAAAAAGTCAAGTCAGACCCAAAAAGTCAAAGGGTAAAATCGTTATTCAAAATTTTGAAAATTCTCGGATGTTACAACGGTGACATTAAAAACCAGAGGTAGTTACAAAAGAAATAACAAATTTTTGTTCAGCTACACTACCTCTAGCTATCTTTTCTAATATAGCAATAAACCATATCGGGCTATGCCAAACACCCTCTATGTATTCATTTACTCTAAAAATAAGCGGATAAACAATTTTGTTTTTGTCGTTGGTGTAGATATAGGCAAAGTCTATCAGTCTTGGAACATACAAAACAAATGTCTCATGATTAATGTTGCACATGTTGTGAATATGCAGGCCTTATTTGGAATCGTGGAGCGCATGAGACAGTATGGAGCCAGGAGCATGTACATAATAAACATAGCAAGCAAATGATATACAAACATGTATAAGAAGATCTAATGTAAGAACTCCCCCATTTTACAAAATTCTGTAAGTGAACCACACAAACACTTCTTAAACTTATGACCGCCAACGGTTTGGAGTTGGGTCGGGTAAAGTACAGACATGGTTTAGGAGTTGGGACATAGGCTGAGGACAATACCAAAAACAAGTCAACAGATTCTAAAACTAGAACTAAGGGAAATCGATGTTCATATTCTATGGTTAGTTTACTCAAATTTGTTACTAACTGAAGTCGATGTTCATATTCTACAGTTAGTTTACTGAAATTTGTTCTTTAGTAATTGAATATGGGGTGGAGCATTTCCAGGCCAACCTGACCCGACATGTACCACCAAACTATTTCCCCTTTAGACTCCTTACCCAACCCGACTATTTTGTCTTCTTTAACAGCTTTCTGACAGGTCATATGTGGCTGAGATTTTTCTATTTTGGCTATAAGGTTGGATAAAGTATAAAAATCTATTGAGGTGGTCAATAATGATCCCCTATGGCGTTGCAATTTGTAGATTAGTTTTCATGTACTTAAATTATTCCGTATGATCTTTGAATAATATTTTTTACTGTAATTTGCAGGTGCTGGAAAACTTTGGCATACCCGACCCATGCTCTTTAGTTGAGCTTGACATTGCGAGCCTGCTATAAACTCAACTATTTGGCAACCTGTGATTTAGACAAGGAGGCGCATGAGTTTTGTCAAAGCAGATTTAGGCTATGATGTGTGAACTGGAATAAAAAGTTGTGACTTGATACTAATATTTTGTTATTATCACATCAGATAATAGAGATGATGGATTGCAAAAATGGTCAGGTTTGCATTGTTTCCTACATAAATAACTAAATCAACTAACTGTTTATACCTTGAAAACTATGTAATGTCATTTTTGGTGAAATAATTAAAATTTATAAGGTTAATGTGGAATAAGAGTATAGAAACACAAGTTCTGGACAATGACTTGATAATTTTCCTTAAATACTAATTAAGCTAAGACAATGTTTACATCGTGTTTTCTTTTGTTAACCAGAGTTATGTCCCAAAAGCTTAATCTGCAGATATGACTTTGAAGATGTATATAGTTTATATTTTATAAATGATGTATAAATACCGTAAAACCCCGCGCTTCGTAACGAAACGCGGGTTAAAAACCTATGCTCCTTTTCATAATCGGTTATCTTCGGATCAGGTGGATGAGCTGGATAGGGCAGTATCGAGGGACGAAATTCGTAGGGATGTTTGGAACTGTGGCGAGAATAAGTCTCCTGGCCCCGATGGTTATACGTTTGAATTTTTTAGAAAGTATTGGAGTCTTGTCGGAGCAGATTTTTGCGATGCGGTCGACTATTTTTTTAAGTCTGGTACGTTTCCAAGGGGGTGTAACTCGTCTTTCATCGCCTTAATTCCTAAAGTTAATGATGCTAAGTTCGTTAATGATTTTTGGCCTATCAGTTTGATTGGATGCGTTTATAAGGTGATCACGAAAGTCTTAGCTAATCGTTTGGCTACTGTTATATCCGATTTAGTTTCCGAGACTCAATCGGCCTTTGTTGCTAATAGACAAATATTGGACGGTCCTTTTATCTTAAATGAGATGTTAAACTGGTGTAAGAGAAAAAAGAAGCAAGCTATGTTTTTTAAGGTTGATTTTGCTAAGGCGTATGATTCGGTTCGGTGGGATTATCTCTTGGATATTCTTCATGCGTTTGGGTTTGGGCCGAATTGGTGTAGGTGGATCCGTGGTACTTTTACTTCCTCCATGGCTTCCATATTGGTTAATGGTAGCCCAACGTCCGAGTTCCCTTTTTGTTGTGGGTTGAAACAAGGTGATCCGTTGGCCCCTTATCTTTTCATTCTTATTATGGAGTCGTTACATATCTCTTTCTCCCGTGTTGTTGATGATGGGCTGTTTAAAGGTTTTCAATTGCATGGCTCGGTTAATATTTCTCATCTTTTTTATGCTGACGATGCCATGTTCATTGGAGAGTGGTCCGAACAGAACTTACATAATATTGTTAAAGTTCTTAATTGCTTCCATCTTGCGTCGGGTCTTAAGATCAACATTGCTAAGAGCCAAGTCTTGGGTGTCGGGGTTTCTCAGAATGTTGTTGTGCAGGCGGCGAATAGGATCGGGTGTGCTGTTTTGAACACTCCTTTTCGTTATCTTGGTGTGACGGTTGGGGAGTGTATGTCTCGGAAGTCGGCTTGGGTTGGCTTGGTGAACAAACTCCAAGCCCGGTTATCTAAATGGAAGGTTAAAACCCTTTCCATAGGCGGCAGATTGACCCTTCTTAAATCCGTTCTTGGGGCCTCTCCAATTTATTATATGTCAATCTTTAAGGTTCCAAAAGGCGTGTTGAAGACTATGGAATCTATCCGTAGTAAGTTCTTCAACGGTGTTGATTCTTCGGATAGAAAGATTTCGTGGGTAGCTTGGGACAATGTCTTAGCGTCCAAACTGAACGGTGGTCTTGGTGTCTCAAGTTTCTTCGCGTTGAATCGTGCTCTTTTGTTGAAGTGGGTGTGGCGCTTCATTTCTGGCGATGGCTCTTTATGGTGTAAAGTTATTCAAGCGATTTATGGCTCAAAGTTTGATCTTCATGTGACCGATCAACCCTCGATTTGGTGCTCTATTTTACGTGAAGTAAAATCTTTGAAAGATTCTGGTTTTGATTTTTCTTCGCATTGTAAGAAGCGGATTGGGGACGGGTCTTGTACTAGTTTTTGGTATGATATATGGTTAGCTGATGCCCCTCTTTGTGTTCAGTTTCCCCGTTTGTTTGCTCTCGAATTGGATAAGGAGATTGTGGTGGCTAATAAAATGGGAGCTTCTTCGGTCTCAGCTTCTTTTCGCCGGGACGTGCGTGATGGAGCTGAGCGGCAGCAGTGGGATGACCTTTCTTCAATTATGAACTCGGTTGTCCTCTCGTCTTCCAAAGATAGGTGGACTTGTGATTTGTCGGGAGATGGAGAGTTCAAGGTTAAAGTCATCAGAAACTTTATTGATGACTTGTTTCTCCCTTCGTCGGATGTTGCAACGAGATGGGTAAAATTCATTCCCATTAAAGTTAATGTTTTTTCTTGGCGTGCTCGTCGTGATAGGTTACCTACTAGAGTCAATCTTAGCCGTAGAGGTGTTTTGTTGGATTCCCATCTGTGTCCTCTTTGTAATGCTGCTATGGAGGATGTTCAGCATGTTTTCTTTCGATGTGACGTGGCTCGGGTTGTTCTTCGTAAAATTTGTCGTTGGTGGGATTTGGATTGGCAGGAGATTTGTTCTTTCTCGGATTGGGATGCTTGGTTCTTATCCTTTCGACTTTCTTCCCGTCTCAAGTCTATTTTAGAAGGTGTTTTTTATGTTGCTTGGTGGCGGATTTGGAGGCTTCGAAATCAGTTGGTCTTTGACGCTTCGCCTCCTAATCGTTCGACGATTTTTGATGACATTGTTTCTTGGTCCTTTTTATGGTGTTCTAGTAGATGTAATAGGGTTTTTTCTTGGGAGTATTGGTTAAAAAACCCCTATCTTATTTCTTTGTAATGTCTTTCTAGCTCCTTGCTAGTTTTTTTTAATAAAGTTGCCGTTCAAAAAAAAAGGTTTTTGATGTATTATTTTATTGCCATTTTTGTTTAAACATAATTAATAAGTGTGAAATTGTAAGCGAAAATGTTTTTTATTTAAAGTTATTTTATTATTGTAATGTTTTAATTTTATTTGAATTATTATGTAATGTTTTTTATTATTTATGTAATGTTTTTTAATTTTAATGAAATTGAAATTTGTTGTTAAAAAATTGAAAATGAAAAAAAAAAGGTCGCCTCATAGTGGTAAAAGATCGCATGTAGATCGTCGGAGAGAGAAAGCTGATGTGGCACCGGAAATTGCAGGTCGGAACCGACTGCCATAGTGGGCAGCCTAACGGAATTAGTTACAAAAATTCTATAGAATGTTTTTAGGAACACACCGTAGTTCAAGTGGACTAGGAATGAAACCTCTTAACAAAAAAACAGTAATTTTGTAGTATTTTTTATTTACAAGATTCAGTAACTTTTATAGCCATATTTTATCAATTGGCTACTTAAATAATTAAAAGCTTATAAAATATTGTCTTATTATTAGTCTTATAACTAACAAACACTTATAAAGACTGTCCTCAGTAGTCTTTTACAACATAACTTATTCTTTGAATAAGTGTTCTAGAAAGACTTGTTACACTTTTTCTTAAAAATGTGTCCAGTTATATTCATACTAGATACTTTAAGAGTTGTTTTAGACAATGCTCACCAGGGATCTTAATACGTTATGTCTCCAACTTTATTAGAAAATCAAATACAAGTTGTAGGTATTCTATTTTTCTCAGTTTAATTATAAATAATATATTTATTAAATTTATCAAAGAAGAACAAAAGGTTTCGTGGTGTAGTTGGTTATCACGTCAGTCTAACACACTGAAGGTCTCCGGTTCGAACCCGGGCGAAGCCAATTTATACATTTGAATTTTATTTTTACACCCGCTAAATTTACTGTTACAGACTATAAATTTTACACAAACTGGCCTCCAGCCCAAAAAAGTATGTCCACATTCTTCTTACAACATCTGAGATTATAAAAGCATCGAGCTATGTAAATCGTTAGCTTTACGTGTTGCAAACTTGTAGTCGGTCGACACAATAAAATAAATTTGAATAAAACTGGAAATGAGTCTGTATTGGCAAGATTTGTTTGACAAAAATAAGTTAATAACACATGTATACCATACAAATCTTAAAAGTATGACACATTATATAATCAGCAGTTGTTTCTAGTACATAATTCAGAAACATAGGGTAATACACATACTTTACATGATAGTTTTATAACATGGTAATTAATAACTTTTGATCCAGATTAATAATCTATCACAAATCAAATCAGTAACCAATTATTAGTGCTCAAGTATCAAACTAGTATCATAATCAATCAATTGCTTAGACCATGTTTATCGGTAGAGGTTGGCAACCGGTTGAAGGACATAGAAGACATAAAATAAAAGTTTAGCAAAACACTTTATAATTTAATTTAATCAATTTACCGGGAAACTCTTTACCAAAAAAAAGAAGAAGTAAAAGTCTATCTATTATAATTGTGTAATGCATTATAATCAAGGTTAAAAATAGCGTGAGATGTGGCGGGCGGCATTACAAGGCCTCACGCCTATTTAGGTAAGCCGAGCCATGGCGTGTCAGTGGCTATTTTAAGTGCTGACTTAATCGCAACAATATATGAAAATGATTTGATAAATTTTATATATTAATATCATAAATAATATTTATATGAGTTTACAAAAAGTGTCATACATAAGAAATAAAGTCAAGAAACTATCTTTGCATGTAATATTTTTCATTTCTATACAAAAAAAACGATTTTTATCGAAATTGAATTCAAAAAAGCCTCCATGCATCACGTTGTTAATCGCGTCTATCCACGTTGCTTCTCATCCCTATCTCCCACTCAAGCCCTGTCTATTGTTGGCGTGAAGATCCACGCCGTCGCGCCTTGTTGTCGGACCTTTTAGAACCATGATTATAATTATCAGTTTAGCACGTACAAAAATCTGATACGATATAAAAAAGCACATTACCTCAAATGAGAGTTGACGATTGTGATTATGTGAACTAAACCCTATTATAAACTATGTTTAGTATGTTTGTTGTTGTTGGATTATGTTAGTTGGATTAGCCGTGTACGAATAGAAGTGTGTGAGCCTATTGGGGGCACACACAAAAAACATTTAGAGCACGTTTGCTACTTCACAAAATGCTTTCTTAAGTAAACCGTTTGGACAAAAGTGATCGAGACAAGAGCCCATGGTTGTCCTTGTGAGTGGTCGGCCATTGTGAGGGTTCTAGAGAGGGGCTTGATTCAATGAACCTAGGTGATAAAGGAAAGAAATCATGGGATAAGTTTTGGAGGAGTTTTGATAAGGATAAAACTCAAAGTTTTGATCCTTCCTATAAAAGATAACGTCATTTAGTAAAGGGACCAATAACAGGAGTGAGTTGAACCAATTCGAATACTCTAATGAGTACACGTTCGAATGGCTATATCAAAAGAGAAGGAAACGACAAAAACCCCTTAGTCTTGCAGCAATCGAATGAAACAAAACAATCCCTTTATGAATTTAAATATTCAGCCCGAATAGTTTGACCAAGAGAATAATCAACATAACTTTTCTTTTGTGGTTTTTAATTGTATAGATAACTTTTCTTTTGTGGTTTTTAATTGTATGTCGTGAGCATTGTGTGAATTAAATTAATGAGGAGGAGATTGGGTATTTATATTAGCCCCTTTACTTTAATTGTAATAAAATAAAATATTTTCCATAATCTCTTATCATAATACAACTCTCTCTCTATTTTCTAAATTGATTCCAAAACCTCTTTCTAGAAGCTTATAGGTCCGGTCACAATAAGACCCCCATAAAGTTCGGGTTTTGTCAATTTTAGTCCCTTCGATACATATTTAAATATGCGTTAAGTAGTTTTATAAAATATAACAGTAACTAACAGTTTATTTAAATTAGCAATGTGAAGCATATAAATCCTTATAATAAATAAATATATATTAAAAGTATTTAATAAACGTACTCTACGTGTCTTACGTGTGTGCCCCCAATAGGCTCCCGTATTTCCGGTCGTATAACATGCGTATCCGACAACATATTCCAACAGCTTCCAACTAACATGGGAGTTGGAGTAGTAATAACTAACATTTAAACAGCAAATGGAAACGTCAAGCAACACTCGCATGCCATAAATTAGAAATACTTGAGATAAAGTTTCAAGAACAATAATCAGCTTTAATGGTAATGTATTACTTGCCATTATCATCCCTTTGTTACAGATACCGTTAAACCATGAAATGAGGATCCAACCATTCCATATAAATTTTAACTATTTAGTTTCTCGTTAGAGAAGTTAATTCAGATATACCAAATGTAATCAAGAATCATCTTGAATTACCCTTTGGGTACGGCCATACAATTATCTGATTAATTCTGGAGAGGCGCCATGGTATCATTCTGCACATATCAAGTGGAGGAAAAATTCTTAGTTTGACTACAAGTGTTGTGGATGCTGCTTCACATCACTTCCAAGAATAGCCTTTATAACTACCATTTTCAGGTTAGCGTTTGACTTATAATTAAAAAGTGATATCCACACATGCAAAACTTGTTTGTATCTCAAGTCAAAGGATGTCTTATTTAACCATTTTCGATATCTTACTCATGACATTGATCCCAAAAGTAAATGACGAAAGTTTGGGTGTTCCAAGTAGATGCAACCTTTGTGGAATAACATATGAGTATGGAGGGAACAATCCACAATATTCAAATAATACAACCCAAGTAAGGTAATGGGACGCCCCAAACCGTGATTGGTTTAATGGATGGACCTAGGTAGGACTACCAACACCAATATTTGGTCTTAATTTAACAATATTCCCATATTTCTTTTAACCGAACAATGGACCAATTTAGTATAAATTTTATTATTCCTAAATTGGGTCCATTGTCGGTTAACAATATGGAATATGTTAGAATTAAAGACAAATATGAGAGTTGTTGTATTATTTGAATATGCGGATTGTTCCCACCAAACTCATATGTTATTCACAAAGGATGCATATTGGACAACCACAATCTTCAACTATTTACTTTTGGATCCTTGTCATGAGTAAGATATCGAACATGGTTAAATAAGTCATCCTTAGACTTGAGATACAAACAAGTTCTGATGGTGTGGATATCACTTTTTATTATAAGTCTAACGCTAACCTGAAAATGGTAGTTTATAAAGGCTATTCTTGAATTGATATGAGGAAGCAGCATCCACACACACTGTATCAACAAAGAATTTGTTTCGCCACTTGAATGTGCAGAATGATACCATGCGCCTCTCCAGAAATTACTCAGATAATTGTATGGCCTGTACCCAAAATGGTAATCCAAGATGATTCTTGATTACATTTGGTATATCTGAATTAACTTCTCTAACGAGAAACTAAATAGTTAAATTATATGGAATGAGTTAGGATCCATATACATGGTTTAACGGTATCTGTAACAAAGGGATGATAATGGCAAGTAATACATTACCATTAAAGCTGATATTGTTCTTGAAACTTTATCTCAAGTATTTCTAATTTATGGCAATGCGAGTGTTGCTAGACGTTTCCATTGCTGATATAAATGTAGTATACTACTCCAACTCCCAAGTTGGAGCTGTTGGAATATGTGTCGGATACGCATGTTATACGACCGAAAATACAGGAGCCTATTGGGGGCACACACGTAAGACACGTAGAGTACGTTTATTAAATACTTAATATATATTTATTTATTATTAAGGATTTAATATGCTTCACATTGCTAATTTAAATAACTGTTAGTTACCGTTATATTTTATAACTAACTTAACGACTATTTAAATATGAATCGAAGGGACTAAAATTGACAAAAATCGAACCTTATGGGGGTTTTATTGTGACCGGACCTATAAGCTTCTAGAAAGGGGTTTTGGAATCAATTTAGAAAATAAGAGATGAGAGTTGTATTATGATAAGAATTATGAAAATATTTTATTTTATCTACAATTAAAGTTAGAGGGCTATATAAATACCCCATCTCCTCCGTCGATTAATTTCAGTTCACAATGCTCACGACATACAGATTAAAAACCACAAAATAAAAAGTTTAACGACACAATTAAAAAACCACAAAAGAAAAGTTATGTTGATTATTCTCTTGGTCAAACTATTCGGGCTGAATATTTAAATTCATAAAGGGGGATTGTTTTGTTTCATTCGATTGCTGCAAGACTAAGGGTTTTTGTCGTTTCCTTCTATTTTTGATATAGCCATTCGAACGTGTACTCATTAGAGTATTCGAATTGGTTCAACTCACTCCTGTTATTGGTCCCTTTACTAAATGACGTTATCTTTCTAAGGGTAAATAACATTTATTACCAATTTACTTTCTTATTTGTATCGTAATGACCAACTTACTTTTTATCGTACTCATTACACTCACCATGGGCTCTTGTATCGATCACTTTTGTCCAAACGGTTTACTTAAGAAAGCATTTCGTGAAGTAGCAAACGTGCTCTAAATGTTTTTTCGTGTGTGCCCCCAATAGGCTCACACACTTCTAGTCGTACACGGCTAATCCAACTAACATAATCCAACAACAACAAACATACTAAACTTAGTTTATAATAGGGTTTAGTTCACATAATCACAATCGTCAACTCTCATTTGAGGTAATGTGTTTTTTTATATCGTATCAGATTTTTGTACGTGCTAAACTGATAATTATAATCATGGTTCTAAAAGGCTCGCAAAGGCGCGAGGCGTGACCTTCACGCCACACAATAGACCAAGGCTTGACGTGAGATAGGGAGTGAAGAAACGTGATAAGACGCGATAAAACGTGATGCATGGAGGCTTTTTTGAATTCAATTTCGATAAAAATCGTATTTTTGTATAGAAATGAAAAAGATTACATGCAAAGATAGTTTCTTGACTTTATTTCTTATGTATGACACTTTTTGTAAACTCAATATATTTATAATATGATATTAATATATAAAATTTATAAATATTTTCATATTTTGTGCCGCCTTAAGTCACGCCTTAAAAACGCCATGACTCGCCATGGCTCGCAAAGGCGTGAGGCTTGGTCATGCCGCCACGCCACATCTCACGCTATTTTTAACCTTGATTATAATGCATTACACAATTATAATAGATAGACTTTTACTTCTTCTTTTTTTTGGTAAAGAGTTTCCCGGTAAATTGATTAAATTAAATTATAAAGTGTTTTGCTAAACTTTTAACATGTATCAAATGGGCACATATTAGCAAAATGCAGCGATAAAAGTCTAAAGTGCGTTTTTGTTATTGAGGTTAAATCGTAAATGGCCAAAAGATATCTAAATGAACAAAAAGAATAAAATGTTATTAAATTTAGCTATAATCTTTTATATAATAAAAGAATTACATCATTTCGGAGTTTTCCATCAAATTGAATCATATGAATTTAAAAATTAGACCAATCAGAACGCTTGATTTTGCCACGTAGGCAAAATCGTGTGATCTGATTGGTCAATAAAAAATCAAAATTAAATCGATTTGGTCAAAATTAAAAATTTGTGGTGGAGAAATATGACGAGAAAAAAAACACATAAAAATATATGTGTCAAATTTGTGAAGAAAAAAACTTGAAAAAAGTGAAGGTAATTAATAAAAATTTAGTGATTTTTAATTTTAAATAAATTATATGGAGTTAAGTGTAAATTTATAAATTTACATGTTTTATTATAACTTTAAAAAATAAACAAATAACCCCTTAAACTTTATACCCGTAGACTTTATATTTTAAAATATTACAAACGTAAACAATTTTTTTACTTTCAAACAAAGATTTAACAGTATCTAATCACATCCCAAATCTACCCGAAGACTTTTTGATGGATTTTTCATTGTCGGTCTGAAATTATGTTGTACAACCAAATAGAAAAACACCGAAGCACATAAAATATCATAAATTAATAAAAAAGGGTTTTCTAGCTATTCATTGATGTGTTTGGAAGAATTGCATTTTTTTTGTTTAATACGTACTAAAATTCTAACATTTAAATTTCTCAAAAAGTCTTTATTCCATTGACATGTATGTATGCCTATAAATCATATATAACAATCTAGGCTACTTTTATATCTTAAAAAAGTGTTGGTGACGGAAAAATGGGTAAAACTCTTTTTATATTTGTATATGTATTAAAGATATACAATAGGTAAATCTTTGTTTGACCAAAACATATTGTATGTACGAAACATAATACTTATTTGAGTTTTTTAGCTTTCTATATTCTATAAATATTGACGATTTTGATAACTCAACTTGATGCTTTTAAATTCGATTGCGAAGCTAAATTTTTACATGTTTTAACACAAAGTGTGACCATTAATCTTAAGTATAGCTGACTCAATAATGCAACTAGAATCATAAAACATATACAATATCAACTGCATACCCAACGGTAAGATAACCAGCCTTCCAAAGTGGAGGTCAATGGTTCGAATATAACGAGGAGAAAACTAATCCCCTTGTGGCCTCGAAGGTACACATGAGCCGACTTCGGGCTACCTAAAAGAGTAGTTTTGTAGAGATTAGTCGGCTCACAATGTCGAGTTAGTTAACAGGTAAATCAAAAGAAAAAAAAATTAGTAATTTTTTTTTGAACGGCAACTTTATTAAAAAAAACTAGCAAGGAGCTAGAAAGACATTACAAAGAAATAAGATAGGGGTTTTTTAACCAATACTCCCAAGAAAAAACCCTATTACATCTACTAGAACACCATAAAAAGGACCAAGAAACAATGTCATCAAAAATCGTCGAACGATTAGGAGGCGAAGAGTCAAAGACCAATGATTTCGTAGCTCCAAATCCGCCCCAAGCAACATAAAAAACACCTTCTAAAATAGACTTGAGACGGAAGAAAGTCGAAGGATTTAGAACCAAGCATCCCAATCGAGATAAGAACAAATCTCCTGCCATCCAAATCCACCAAACTGCAAATTTTACGAAAGAACAACCCGACCAGTTCACATCGAAAGAAAACATGTGAACATCCTCCATAGCAGCATATACAAAGAGGACACAGATGGAAATCCAACAAACACCTCTACGGCTAGAAAGACTTCTAGTATGTAACCTATCAGACGAGTCGCCAGAAAAAAATTAACTTTAATGGAATGAATTTTACCCATCTCGTTGCAACATCCGACGAAGGGAGAAACAAGTCATCAATAAAGTTTCTGATGGACTTTAACTTGAACTCTCATCTCCCCGACCAAATCACAAGTCCCACCACCCTTATCTTGGAAGACGAGGAGGACAACAGAGTTCATAATTGAAGAAAGGATCATCCCACTGCTTAACCGCTCAGCTCATCAGCTCGTCCCCCCCCCCCCCCCCCCCCCCCCCCTCCCCCTTTCCCCCCCCCACGGCGAAAGAAGTGAGACCGAAGAAGCTCTCATTTTATAGCCACACAATCTCCTTATCCAATTCGAGGAGCAAACAAACGGGGAAATGACACAAAGAGAGGGCATCAGCTAACCATATTTCATACCAAAATAGTACAAGACCGTCCCCAATCCGCTTCTTACAATGCGAGAAAAATCAAAACCAGAATCTTTCAAAGATTTTACTTCAGTAATAACTAGAGCTCCAAATCGAGGTGTTGAGTCGGTCACATGTGATCAAACTTTGAGACCATAAATGCTTGAATACTTCTACACCATAAAGAGCCATCGCCAGAAATGAAGCGCACACCCACTTAACAAAGAGCACGAATTCAACGCGAAGAAACTTGAGACACAAGACCACCGTTCAGTCTGGCGCTTAAGGACTATTGTCCCAAGCTACCACGAAATCTTTCTATCCGAAGAATCAACACCGTTGAAGAACTTACTACGGATCTCAAGCTCATATAATATATATAAGATATGAATATTATTCTCTTCATATGATTTCGATAATACTCTATAACATAACTTATAAAACAAAATAAAAATAAAAATTATACATGTATTTAAAAAAACATAATGTCTAAACATCGTGCGTACCGGGCATTAAACTAGGAAAATTAATAATGGGAACTGACTCTATGTAAATACGTCATTTAACATTTTTCAATGTCTCAATAAAACGTTTTCAGTTTCTCAGTGGTCCATAAGAGTTATATCATATTCATTACTACTCGATGAGTATTGGAAATGTGTTTTCCTAGTGCTTGTACGAAACTCAAAAACTAAAAAAAAAACTTATCTTCATTCATAATTACTTCACTCATTTGATACTAATTCAGTAAATTTTATGTAGAGATAATTTGTGCATAATAAACATTAAAAAGGTTTAAGGTTTCACGTGACATGACATGATAAGTTATAAAACTTCTTAGTTCGGGTTTAGATAATAAAATATCTATGTATCATCATCAGGCCTAAGAGCATTGGGAGTGGTGGTGCCAAACTCAAAAAATGGTGTCACGTCAGCAAAAGAGAGTTTGGCACCAGAAATTTTATGGCACCAGAATTCAGTGACATTGATTTGACCACCAGGAAATCTGGTTGCCTACATGTTTTTATTATTTTTAAATTATTTTTTTTCATATTTATTTAAAAATACACTTTTTATATCCTAAAAATAAAAATTATTAAATCAAAAACATTACATTAAAAAAATAATACATTACAAAAAATACTAAATTAAAGACATAAAAATTAATATACATAAAATTTAAAAATCATAATTTTGGCGGCGGAATAGTTTGGTGGTGTGGATATGCCGCTCGGATTTTTGTTTTGGCGTTGATGATAGCGGCGGCGACGGATCCACCCGAGTGTGTGATTTGTAGCACATGCATGTCCTCTTCATCCTTGAGATTGGATCAACCGCCTTCGGTCTTCACTCTCTCTCTCGAGCACGGTCATTTTGGCTTTGCGGTCTAACTCGTATTGTTCCGCCATGAATTCTTGATACGCGGCCGGGTTTGAACCGGAGCTAGCGGTCGAGTTAGAACCCGTACGTTGACTTTTAGCAAGTCGTTGCAAACCGGGTGGTCGAGGCAACTCATCATCTCCAAAATGCTTCGGTTCCTCGTCGGTGCCCAAAAGACGACTTCTTCTTTGCAAATCGAATCTAGGGTCGTAGTTGTCATTGTGCTGTTTCAAAAAAACCAAAGCACTCGGTGCTTAACTCACCCCCCCCCCCCCCCCCCCGGTTGCATCATACAACATGTGCACCCTCGACATATGATCATCATCATTTCCCCATAAAGAACCGCGGGTTTCTTTTTTATTGCACAATGATTAAACTTGAGACGCAGGTATTAATTGGAGAGAATCCAACTTTACCCGTCAACATGTTCTTGGTACCTCCGGATGAAGCCTTTTTTCTTCGCTTCCTTTTTGTACACCATTTGGCTTTTTGTACCAAAAAGTATCTCGCTTTTGATCACACCCGGTTTTTGGATCCTCGGAAACTTGAATGAAACATTCCGCCAAAAGCAACTCCTCATCTTGAGTCCACGCATTACGAACTCTTTTTTGTTTCTCAACTTGCGGTTCTTTTTCTTTGTTTTTTTTTGACATCGACTTCATACGGCCGCCGCGGCTAGGCTTCGACGTACCAAGGTGGTGCGATTGTTGCTCCGAATGTGATTGGGAAGTGGTGAATTGGTTTGGTAATTGTTGTGGTTGTTGTTGGTGCATTTGTTGCATTTTAAATTGTTGAAACATCAACAATTCTTCTTGGGTAGCAAATTGGGGTTGGTAATTGGGATAGTAAGGCATTTGGTTGAATGACGGTTGAGTGGAGGAGCCCGGATTCGAAGACGACCCCGGAATTTGGTTGGTTGGGTCGTTAAGCATACCGGAAATCCAATTTGGTTGGTTGGGATTGGGATTCATTTTTTTTGAGTGAAAAAAATGGAGAAATAGAGAAATGTGTGTTATAAAATGTATTGAAAGTGTGTGTGAAGTATGAAATAAAAAGGGGGTATTTATAGGATTTTTAAAGGGGTAAAATTAGGGTTTTGGGGGTATTTTTTTTGAAAATTCGCTCCCCTCAAGGGTTCTCGCGCCATGGCTAACAGCCCACACGAAACCTTATATATATATATATATATATATATATATATATATATAATATATAATAATATATCTAATAAGTTCTCTCTGTGGGTGTTAGCCATGACGCGAGAACCCTTGGCGCGAGCCACGGAGTGGTGCGCCGTGGGCTTTTCTCGCGCCAACGTTTGGTACCACCACTCCCTCCGCTCTAATCACAAGCTTAGGGTCCATTAGGATTTAGAGTTTATGTTAGTTTATTCTCAAAGCTATGTTTTATTATAAATAGACATGTTTTTTTTTTGTAATTGACAAGAATTTATCTTTCACTTTGTAGTAACTAGTTACTTGAACTCAAAGGTATAAGTTCTTTTATATGTGACAGACTTGTAAATTTTGTTGAGGTATTGATGCTTGAAGAAAAATAGGCATTTTGTAGCTTGTGAAATTTCGCAAAGTTTCAAATGTTCACAAGGTATATATGCGTTTCTAAAAACAAAAAGGATGTTTGGGACGGCCAGTCGGGTGTGGTCTTCAGCTTACAAAACACCCTCACTCACTACTACCTCAACGCTACATTATGCATCTTCTCTTATACTTACTCATCACGCACAGGTCTTAACATTTGGTCACCTTTTACTCATAGACAATTTTTTTTCAAACACATACAAGAGTTACAAAAGCGGTCATGGCGGTAGTCACAACACTTGTTTGCTGATTTACTGCATGAGTAAGTTTGGCTATCTCAGAGGAAGAAGAATTAACATCACTTGATTTCACTTAAGAAACAATCGATTTGTTTCGTGAATTGCGGACCTTAGATTTTTTTTCGATAATTGTCAACACATCTTGAGTACGTCTTTCCAAAAGATTACCACCGGCAGTAGAATTCAAAGAATCTTGGTCGGCCGGGTTTAAGGAATTGTAGAAGGTATCAAGTTGATGCAATTCGGTAAAACCATGATGAGGGCATGCACGATGGAGATCTTTGTAATGGTCCCATGCCTCATGAAACGATTCATCAAAATGTTGTTGAAAGTTGGAAATTTCATTTCAGAGATTTGTCATTCTTGAGGGAGGAAAGAATTCATTGATGAATTTAGAAACAAGATCTTCCCAAGTGAGAATAGAACGAGGGGGTTCTTTTTCGAGCCAACGACGGGCTGCCCCCGCAAGAGAGAATGGAAAAAGCATAAGCTTAATCGCCGAATTAGGCACATCCTTATATTTTATTGTGGAAATTATTTTGTTAAACCAACGAATGTGATCATCAGGATTGTCTTTCTCAAGTTCGAAGAATTGGTCCGAAGTCATCATATTAATGAGACTATGCTTGAGCTCGAAATGCTCAGCAAGAATTGGTGGAACCACAATTGCCTATGCATAACCCTCGGTGGGTGCACGGAGCAATTTCGCCATAGTATGTTGATCGGCCATCGTATCTACGGGAGATTCTTCAAGAGAAAAAGGTTGCTTTGAACGTCTACGGTTACCACGTTTCGGATTTAAAGTAGTTGGATTAGGAGAAGATTCACCAACTAGATTCAACGAAGAGCGAGTGCGCATGCACTAAATACAAGAACGACACAATATTTTTGGTAACCGGATGTTAAAAGTCCACGGTAGCTCTTTAAACTACGCACAAGAGAGCGGAAGGAATTAGCACGCCGAAGCAATTTAAAAGCGTTCTTCCTTTTTGGGCGATGTTCCTTGGATCAAGCCCGCCTTATACCCTCCTTATAGTTTGTAATCCAAAGGTGAGTCGATTATAACGATTAACAACACGATTTGTTTTGTTGGTTTTTTAATTTTTTTGGTACTTTCAATACTTTAGGAAAAGTATTGTTGGTATTTTTAATTTTTATAATAAGAAGAAAATATTCACAAACGGAAAATGATAACTTCACGAGGAAGGGTCTTCAAAAACTAATCTTCAAACGAAACACGATAATCGTATCACACCTCCCCGGCAACGGCGTCAAAAATTGACTCCTCTCACTTAATATATATAAATATAATATAATATAAATATATAATATAAATATATAATAAGGATAAGATCAATAATAGAGAGATAAGTATTCCGTAAGGCTTTTAAAAGATTTATTACTTTTATCCAAAGCAAAAACCCTAAAAGACCTTCTCAGGTCGTTTCCCGTCGAGGCGTGAATTGAAAATCGAGGTTAAGTTCGTGATCGCGTTTTTGAATGATTCAATGATTTTTTTGGTTTGCATTCTATTTCTACAATCTAAAATGCAAAAACAAATAAAATAAACCCTAAAACGAAAGCAATTTAAGTTAAAAACCTAAAAACGATAACGGGATGTAAATCCCGTTCTTTAAAAAACAAAATTTTACAAATTTAACCCTACGAAAGCAAAATTAATTTTTGACAATCCTAAATGATAAAAGAATTTTTTTTTAAAAAGAATTATATTTTTTTTATTTTTATTTAATTTTTTATGAATTAAAAACAGTTTTAATAAAAAAATTAATTAAAATTACTAAACGAAGTTGGAAAAATCCGAAAAAATGCAAGAAAGTCCTAAATGCTATGAAGAACCTAGGAAAAATAAGCTGGATAAGCCAGCTTATCAAATAAGCTACGAAAAAGCAAAAATAAGCTACGGCTTATAAATAAAAAAGGGGAATCAAAATGTGCCTAAGTATTAAATTTTGCAAAGCATTACCCAAGAGCGAGTGGTAGTGCAGTGTGTGTAAGAGGTTGAGGGTGTTGAGGTCCAAGGTTCGAGCCTTGCTCACCTTGGACTTCCACCTTCCCTTTTTGCTTTTTTTTTCTAAAAATAGAAAAGCTTTAAGAACTGAAAATAAGCAATTTAAAAAAAAGTGACTTTTTATACAAACCACAAATAAGCACAGAAATAAGCTAAAATGAGTGACAATAGCTTAAAACTTAACAATGACTTAATACTTAACTTATTTAACTTTAAAGCTATGAATAAGCTAAAACTAAACTAAATAAGCTACAAGGGCCTTAAAACAAATCTAATAAGTACTTAGGAACAAAAATAAGCAAATAAATAAGCTGGAAAAAGCTGAAAAAGGTGACAAACTTGCCTTTTTTAACTAAAGGACTATAAAGCTAACTGTTAAGCATTTCTTTGGACCCAATAAGCTAAAAGAAAACAAGATAAGCAAAAACAGACCTAAACCTACACCTAATAAGCAAATAGAAACCTAAATTAAGCAATCCTAATAAGCCATAAGCTGAAATAAGCAAATAAGCTATTTGGCAAAACCTGCAAACAGCCTATAGGGCACTTTTTGAGCTTATTTTTAAGCTGCTTAATGGATCCTTATGGCTTGGTGACTCATCAAAACTTAATGCTTATACAATAAGCTTCTAAAATCATCAAAGATAAATGAGTTTGAAACTCAAATAAGCTATGAAAAAGCTTATTGAAAAGGGCAGTATGTACTGATTCTCATTAGTATGAGCTGATTTTGATTTTCTTTTTAAAAGACAAATGGCTTTTGCAGCCTTAATTTTAAGCTAGCTAAAGATGTTTTAAGTCTAAGATAAGCTAAAACAGAATAATACCTATACCTAATGAACTTGTGCAAGAAAAATCATAAGCTAAAACACACTTTAGCATTTGCAATTGAAAAATGAACTTTTTAAACTTAAAATGAACTTGACAGATTTGAAAACCAATACAAAAGTGACCAAAGACTCTTAACCGAAAATAATCCTACTGCATTTTGACACCAATTAGAAGCCTAAAAACAACCTTAAAACAATTTTTAGCTAAGATCAAACAAAAATAGTTTGAAAAGATTTAAAAACCACAGATTTAGAAAACTTATAGAAAATACCTTAAAACTCACTTAGAGACTTTAAAATTCTTAAAAACAAGTTAGAAAGACTTAAAATAAGCTTGCATAAGTTAGCTTAGTGACCCAAATAGTTTTTAAACACAATTTGACCCATTTTAGCCCTTAAACCAAACACCCCTATAAGTTCTCATTAACCATATTCAAACTTAGTTCAAACTAATTTAAGTCAAAGACTATGAAAAACAGATATCCAACAAGCAATTTTAAGCACTAATAAGCATTCAGAACACAGTAATAAGCACTTAAAATAAGCAAATAAAGTAAGCATTACTAAATGCTAAACTAGCAGTATTAACTAAAAACTTGAACAAATGAAATTTAAACATCAAGGAAGCATAAATAAGCATTAAACATGAATAATTAGCAACAATAAGCAGTAATAAGCAGATGAACAGTAAATAAGCTAAAAAAATGGAAAATGAGAACTTACAAATCCCTTGCTCAAAACAGGGATAAAAAGGCTCTTAGAGAGCTTATCTACAAGCTTTAGCTTGTGTAAAACAAGCTAGTAAAACCCCTATAAGCCCTTCCTTTTCTGGCTTATCTTCCAAATGAGCTTTTTGAGTGATTTTTGGTAAAAGTAGCTTAAATAATATAAGTTATGGAAAAACTCATATTGTTTAAGTTAACAACTTAAGTATGAGTTAAAAAGAGCTTTTGTGAGCTTATAAATGTTTTTTAAGCACAACTAACATTAACTTAAAGACAAGGTTTTAACATAAAACTTAAATTTCATTAACTTCAATAAAACAGTACAAACTTTTAAAAACAAATACAATAAACTAATATAAGCTGAAAACTATCTAAAAACTACATAAAAGCTAGATCCCCTAATGGCTTTCAAAGGACATATTTATAAAAAAAACTAAGTCTTTGGGTCTTCTTCTTTGTGCTAGTTCTGTAAGTGAGTGAGAGGTTGTTTTTCTTGTGTGAGTAGCTTCAAGACTTCATCATATCCATCTCTAAGCCATCCAATTTGCTTGTTCACCAAGTTGTGCAATCTAAGCCCTCCATTTCTTGTCTTTGTCCCATCCACGAATCAAAAATAAGAGGATTGCCAAGGTGGAATTGGTGTTTTGTGGTGTGGGGTTTAATGGGAAAGTGATGTTTTTGTCTGAGGTTGCAGGGTAACACTTTTTGGGGAAGATAAACAGTGCTTTGGCGGGAAATTTGATTTGGGTGCAGGGTAATGAGTGTTAGCCCTGTTTTTGGCAAGTTGTTGCATCGTTAGTCCTTTTGGACTAACAATGTTAGTCCTTGAGGACTAACGATGTAAGGGCTTGATTGGTGTTATGAGCTAACGGGGGTTAAGTGGGTTAAGGGATTGGTTTGGGCTTCTTTTTTTTGTTTGGGTCGGGTAGTGTTTTGGATTTTTAAAAGGGTTTTAAGGCTTAAAAACTTATAAGTTTATACATGATGTCTTAATGGGCTGACCCGGCCCATTAAATGGGTACGGGTTGGCCCATTTAAGATTTCTTCGCTTTCGGCTCCGTCTTTGACTTTGACTTTGTTGACTTTTGTTGACTTTGACTTTTGTTGACTTTGCCTTTTTGACTAGTTGACTTGACTTTTCACGCTCTTTTCATTCTCGTGCTTGGTTTTGTCGGTTTTGGCTTCGTTTTTTGTCCTTTTTGTTGATATCCGTTTCCTGCACAATACAAATGCAAAACACACAAATACAATGTATTTTTGGTATGTGTAATTAAGCACATACCAAAATCCCCCATACTAAGATATTGTCGTATCCTCACGCAATGTCATAAGTAAACACTTAAGAAAACTAAGAATCTCAATCCCCCTCGAATAATTACCTCTAAAAGTAGCTAAGTGTTCATCGAGGGGAATTAAAGAATCAATAGCTTTGAAAAGCCCCGTTTTGACCATTTTTAAATATTTACACTTATTACCATACATATTTTTGTATTTTCCCTTTTTTCATTTTTTGTACTTTTCTTTTTAAGCAACTAACTCACATGTTTGACTTTCGTTATTTTCATAACTTTTAGGGTCATAGAACAAGACGCACTTTAATCCTAAAATGCCCAAAAAGATAAATTCATCGTCCTCGACTTTTCACTTGTCCCAAACTAAGCTTAAAAACGAAATCACCGTTAAATATAAGTTAAGATGCTAACACTACTCATATCTATAACTTGTGAACTTTTCACTCCCGACAATTATTATATATTAGGTGAATGTGCCATTTCGAATTTCAACCATGGATCAACGTTTTGCAAAATTTATATGCTTCACGTTCCACCCGAGAATAATGAGTTTGAAGGCGAGATCATCCCATGTAGCGACTTTCGTCTCGGCACATCCCAACCTTGCGGCTAAGTGACCAGGCTTTTGACACCCCACAGAGACTAGTATCGGGACTCACGGACCTTCGGTTTCAAAAACTCTTAGGTTTCCCGTATATACATAAAATCACAACTTAACGAACATGTCTTAGTTCATAAAGCATATTTAAAATTTAGAATGAGTTTTCTCTTTTATTTATTTTTATCAACACATACTATTACAATTAATTTAATTATTCATCCTTTAATACTAGGTAAATCCTCGACATTTTAGAAGGCTGCAACATCGGTTGTATGAGCCGGCAAGATACAAGCATATTTAATCAGCTCGGATAATTACTTATGTGCCTTATTTAGAAGACTGCAACATCGGTTGTGAGCCGGCAAGATGCAGTAAACTTTTATTAGCCTACAGTTTTTGTTATTTTTTACTTCATTTTATTTTCTTTTTATAACATTTAATATCATGCATATAAAGAAATATTTCTTTTTAGAAAATGTAAGTATAAAATTTGAAACCTAAAATTATGATATCGACCATATTCAAAATTGTGATTTTTTATGTTTAATGTTCGATTGAGATGAGAGCACGTATTATTAGTCAGGTTAGAAGCTTATGGGAGAGAAAAGCCACAAACTACCCTTATGAGCTCTTAAGATTTCCAACTAATCCTTGTTTAGCATCTAACTCATACTTTTCTCTATAATTTTCAGTTCTTCTCAAGTTCCCCGCGAATGCTTAGTCTAAAAGTTAAGGGACAAGCTAGAGCTCAACACGCTCGATCGAGTCAAAATTTATTCTTATTCTACTCAGAGGAAAGTTATCTCTTGTGTTGTTGATTCATGAAGTAACACGCCCCGGACCCATATTCCGCTGCGACCCAATTTGGGGGTGTTACATATATACTATCGACGAATCATGGCCCAAGCCCAGAGGCTTGGTACACCCATTATACGTCATCAGGTATTAAAAGCAGTGGCTTATTGTTTGAGGATGTAAGAATGATGAATCTTTAAAGGGTGTGTCGAAATCAACACAAAAAACGGAAAACATCAAGAAAAAGAAAAATTAGCATTGTTTGATATAACAAATGGTTTACCAATTATAGGACTTGCAATGGGTAGTTTAAAGACTCCGGGTTCTAAGAAAGGGATGATGATGTCGAAACGTTGTTGAGGGGTCAAGTTAAGATCCTTCTGCAAAGGGTTGAAAAAGAAGGTGTGATTCCGAAGATGTGTTTTGATCGGATTTCTTTAAATTATAAGCGGTTTGCTAACTCGCCAATGGCTTTTCTTGCTCCAACCCCTGCTAATACACCTCAAGTTTATGGTTTTTTGACTAACAAGGATTTTGAGTCTTTTATAGTCTGACGTGTTGCTGCGAACTTCAATTTTACTAAGGTTGATTAAATTCCTTAAAGGGTTCTGTTGTTTATAAGTTTATTCAAGTCCATTTTTTTTAATTTTGTTGGTTTTGTTCTATTTGTGTATAGATACTTAATGAGATAATTGTTGCACCAAATCAAGAAGAAAAGGATAAAAAGGCGAAGACATTGTTTATGGACTTCTCTGAGAAATCGCAAGATTCAGATGTGTCTGAATGTAACTCTGTACTGACATGTGAATGTTATGATGGTGTGCATCTATGTGGTCTGTTCAGGTAGATCCAAGCACAAGTGATTAGCTTAAAGGCGATATAAACAATGAGGACTATGAAGCTGTTAGTGATGAGGGGTTGAATAAGTTGTGTGAAGCAATGAGCAATGTAACATTCCGTATTTTCAGGTCATTTACAATACTATTTAATTTCACTATTTTTTTTTCGTACGTATTCGCTTTTAATTTTAATCGTTAAGCTAAATCGCGTAAACTGAAAATGATCATACAATGTAAACGGGCATTAAACAATTAAATGTTTATATCAAGCAAGTGTTATATGATTATTATGAGGATAATTAATAACTTTGTTCATCGTATTTTTATTGGCTACGTAAAATGCTTACGTTTCATAATAAAATGCGTTTAGGCATTCCCGGAAGTTCTAAAACCTAACTACGCCTAAACGAATACCCACGTTTATACCCAATACTCAAAATAATAAATATAACATCATATATATGTATGTTATGCCGAAATTTTAAGGATAGAAACAAGAATTTCCAACTTGTACATAATATCTAGATATTTGTGAAATATCTAGATATTATAAGAAATAAACTCTTACACAATAATCAAACTTGACTTCTTAACCTTATGCTAGGGTTAGAAAGTAACCATGGTTAGGTTATTAAGATATTTTCACTATATATATAGCATGTATGCATAAGAGTTTTTACTTACACTTTTGCTTAAGAAAAATTCACTTCTTTCTCTCTTTTCTCTCTAAAAGCCACGGCTCAATAAGCTCATACAAACAATTCATACAAAACTTTTATACAATCCATACATCTCTTTATACATCAATCCTAAGATGTATTAAGTCATATTCAAGCCTTGGATCACCATTTGCAAGTATTAAGAAGAAAAAGTAAAGATTAAGGTTTTGGAAACCTAATCTAGGGTTATAAGCTTGAAAGCTTGGTTTTGAATCTAAACACGGGTTTAGAACTTATTTCTCATCTCTTACATCATCACTAAGGTTTTCCTAATACCTTTATACTTTTATTTCTTATGATTTTATGTGTTATATGTTATTTACGGCTAAATCACCACTAATGACTTTCAAATATGTAAAATGAGTTTTTATTTGAGTTTATCAATTTATACACTTATTCTCATGTCCTAATGTTGTAAATATCATGGAAAAATAGATCTATAAAGATGTTAACTTATGGTTTAAGTATAAACATGTTTATGTAAAAATTAGGGTTTTTAATGTTACTTAATATAATTACAAATGAAAGTAATGAAATAAATTGTTAAAACTTGTTGCAATGAATTTACAAGGACTAGGGATGATATTGGACTTTATTATAAGTACCACATATGTAAAATATGGTTATTAGTTTTTTTAAAGTAAACTACTAAACTAATTAATACATAAAACAAGTTTTAAACACATTTTGGAAATAAATATCTTAGGGGCTGTTTTGTAATTTAAAATTTACATATATGTTTTATGATTTTATAAAATACTACATGTCACAAGGATCGATGGGTCATAAAGAACTCGAAAAACCGATTAATAACGAAGAAGATACGCCATTTACAAGTTTAAGATAGTTAATACTTTTATAAAACAATTTTTATAAAAAGTACTATTCACCACAGAAACTTATACTTTATAAACATCCATAATATGATAAAACTTTCAATTACGAGAACGTGCTCGAAAGAATCGATAAAAACGGAGCTAAAACGAATAAGTTATCGCGATTACGAGTTTACGCTAATTAAAACGACAAACGAGCTGTTGTGAACAGTAATTTTACTATTCATCGCAGAATCTTAAAAACTTAAAAATGTAATATTTTGATCGCTCGTCTTACTACGAAGACGTGGACGTAAGAAACGCGAGCAACGGGCTTAAAACGACCAAATTAGGTCATTTTTACGAAAAGTATATTTATAAACGTTTTCACTTTATAAATATTATTTTACTAAAACGATTAGTCGGTGATTATGCTATATAGAATATTGAGTGGTTATCAAAGTGCTATATTACTAGGGAGTTTCATAATGAGGCCTCTTCGGATGGCGTATCGACGAGTTGTTGGATTTACGATTTAAAGTGTCCTAACTCCTCGTACGTCATGTCATGACCTCTTTAATTATGATAGCCCGAACGATAGTGCGATATAACAACTATAAGATTATATTCAATGTTATTAATAAAAGTACTTGGTAAGGTTGCTTTCGGATATTTCCGTGATACATTTTCTGCCATTTACCTGATTATTTCGTCACTTCACTCCTAAGGTGAGTTCATAGTCTCGCATTTCAATCTTTTTAATGTTTTTATAAACCCGCGAGGGGAATACATGCTCGTTTACAAACTCATATATTTTACTACAGTACAATTACCTTTCAATACTTTGTGAGTTCATAGCCCCCATTTCTATCTCCTTGTTTTATAAACTCTACGGGGTGGAATTACATGATTGTTTTACTACGGACACAAGTGTTTTGTTTTAAACTGTATGCTATCCAGATTACTGCCTGAATATTATTGCCTAAGTTACCACTATTGCCAATTAAGTCCCTACTATATCATGAACCGTCAATTGCTATTGTAGTGAGCGCGAGTGTTGTGGATAGATCTATCGGGACTGACAATCCCCACCTGGAATTTCTGGTCACAAGTTGACCATGGTGCATTTAACATTGAGAATACTTTTAGGTTGTTGGCAAGCATCCTATACATTTGGGGCACAAACTAGTTAAGGCTTCGGGGTCATGAGCTTAGTGCAATAATACTTATATACTTAGACTTGATGAATGTGTTTCTCTTGTCTACATTACTTGTTTTGGACTTCGGAATATGTACTTAGTCCACCATTACTTCGATCTTGTGGTCCACTACTAAACATTACTTGATTTACTGAATCACTACTTGGATTTCGGAAATAACACTTTGAAATACTGTAACGCTACTTTTCTTACAAAGACATTTCTTAAATTATTTCAACACTGCTTTTACTTAAACCTATGAATTCACCAACTTTATGTTGACCGTTTTTGCATGTTTTTCTCAGGTTATTATTTGCTAGTGGAGCATTGGGAGCATTCGAGTCGCGCGGATATATTTTTGAACGCTTAATAATTTGAGTACCATTAAATAATTTGTAAACTCTGATTTTAATATAACGAATGTGAAATTTATTTAAACGTCTCTTTTGAGGTCGTTTTCCGTGACTTGTGTTTTGTGCCCTGAAGTAGCACCCCATTGTTACCATTCCGCTGCGTTGTACCAGATTTTGGGGGTGTTACAGACAAGTAGTAATTGGCGTTATCGATCAGTTGCGCAAATAGTCCCGCGCGCTCCGTGACAGCGCGCGGGTTACAACCTCGTATAGTTATAATAAACGGACGGGTGCTACTATTAGTACCCTCCTGGCCCGCTAAAAAATACAAGAAAAGTAAAAAAAAAGTACAAAACATGTTTTTTTTCCTCACAGTTTACAGTACAACATAGTTTTTTATCCGTTTATGTTTCGAACTTTTTGTCAGTTTAATACTTTTGATTTGTTAAACTTTATATTTTTTTTATTTGATTTAAGTTAATTTAGATATCAAAGTTAATGTGGATACCAAAGGACTAATCCTCATCCTCCATCTCCATCTTGATCCAATGAATAAGATTAAACCCAAAAACCATTTTCATCCTTTTTTTTCAAATATTAATATCTCTCAAACTGTTACTGTAATTGTTAAGTGAAAAAAAATATATATCATCACGACGAGCATTAAATTATCTTTCTATCGATATCCATTTTGATATACTTTCGACGAAATTTGTTTTTTTCACGTTTTTTTCTTCGTTTTTTCGTAGTTGAAACTTGCATGAGAAATCATATATGATATTAGTGTTATATCATATATGATATTTAAAATCATATATGATATTACTAATAAATTTACATATGATAAAATCATATATGATATTAGTGTTAAATCATATATGATATTTAAGTTTAATGTAATCACATGTAATTCGATGTTAATGTTATATCATATATGACTTTATACGAATATTCAAATTAGTGTTTAATCACATTTGATATTTTCATGCAAGTTTCAACAACGAAAAAAAACGTGAAAAAAAGAAAAAAAAAATTGTCGAAATTATATCAAAGTGGATATCTATGGAAAGATAATTAAATGGTCGTCGTGATTATATATTTTTTTTCGCTTAATGTTTAACGGTTTAAGAGATATTTAAATTTTAAAAAATAGGTGAAATAATAAAATCTTTTTAATCTCACACATTGATTTCTTTTTAGATGGATGATAAGGATGAGTCCCTTATATCCAACATTTTTTGGTATCCAATATAACTGTCCTCTTAAAAGGTATCCAATATAACTGTCATTTTTTTATTTTGCATTTTTCGTTTTACAGTGTTATAATATAAACAAAAGTATAAAAATAAAAAAAACAAAAAATATGAGAGGGTCATGAGCCTAAACGGGACATACAGTTAGGGATAGCAACGGGTCGGGTTCGGGGTGGGTTTTAGTGTACCCGCACCCGTTTAAAATATCCACATCCGTACCCGCCCCATTACCCGTTGGGTACCCGGTTAATATTATCCATCGGTTTTTCGGGTTTCCCCGCGGGTATCGGGTATTCCCAATTGAATATTTTTATAGAAAAATAACGGGTATCAAGATTAATTCACACTAAAATTCATCGAAAAATAAAGCAAAACACCCTTATATATTCAAAAATTTTAAAAGTTAAAGAAAACAAAGCGCTTTCGAATAATTTATGTAACATTCAAATGTGTTAAATAATAGAAATAGTTATATAAAAAATACAATGGAAGAAATTATATGTTTAATTAATTATAATAACAATAAAGCGGGTACGAATTCGGGTAAACGGATACGGGTAATCAGGGTGGGTATTATCAAAACCCGTCACCGAACCCGTACCCGGTTAAATTCTTTTATCAATACCCGTACCCGCATCTGAACCCGCCAACCCGCCCTCGAACCCGACCTAACTGGTTCGGGTTTCGGTTTTCCCCATCGGTTTCGGGTGCTTTTGCCATCCATACATACAGTGATAGTGGTGTACCGTACAGGTCGGGTCATGAAAGATCCATATTTTGTCACCAAGAATACAAAAGAATCACTTGAACCCAACACACAAACACCTGTAATCACCTATTTTCTCAAAACCCTAACCCCATCTATTTAATCTAACCGCAGATACCATTAAATTAAATTCAACACACAATAATGTAATCAATCACATCACTTGGCTTTTTAACTAAATAGATCCAACATTATATAAACTAATTCACTTAATCAAAATGTAACAAGCTCTATAACTAACTAACTGTATCATTTATTTACATAAAACGATGTCGTTTAAGAGTATATTACAAGATATGAAGGGAGAATTTGGTAGTTTTGTTGTGGTACCTTAGTAAGAGAAGTTTGTATTGGGTTGTGAGAAGAAAAAAAGTTTGTTTATGCTCCATTTAAGAAGAAAAGAAACAACAAATCTTGTTTGTGTTTTGGTTATGAGACAAATAGATAAATATATTTCTTTTGTGGTTGTGTGGGTTTATGGATGATGATTTAGATGAAGATAATGAAGATGATGCCAAAAGGGGTGTTAAATT
This sequence comes from Tanacetum coccineum, assembly GCA_026074375.1. Lineage (NCBI taxonomy): Eukaryota > Viridiplantae > Streptophyta > Magnoliopsida > Asterales > Asteraceae > Tanacetum > Tanacetum coccineum. Next base: position 33,617 of record BQNB010019249.1, read on the forward strand.
TGTGTTTATTTATTTTGTTGGGACTGGTTGTTTGTAGTTGTGTAAAATGAGTGTTTGGTTGGGTTTATGGATGATGATATGGCAAAAGACACTAATGCCCTCACGTTTGATGGTCAAACGTTAGTCAAACTAACGTTTGGGACCAGGTGGTATGAGTCGACCAAAACAAAACAAGGATCTGTTACATTTTGTTAAACATTTTGGACCAAAATCGTTAAAACCAGTTAACTCAATAAACCTAGCGCAGAAATATGTAGTTAACTCAAAAAATTAACACAAACATCAATGGCTGAGATCTTTATCTCCGAAATTACCAATCAAACCACAAAACACTTGTTATTTTATTTAAGAACATAGCGACCGTTGGATGTATCATGCAACCGTGTAGGTTTGACACATATAATCTAATCATTGCGTGTGTGTGCGGTTCAAGCAACTGACACGTGTCCTAAAATGTCACATTCGATGACCTAATAATTGATTTGTTTATATGGAATCTTAAAAAAGCGGATTATTTGGATTTTTTCAAGGACTTACAGATGATACGTGTGCTAATTATAGATAAGCTTCACACAAATTTGAAGATTAATAAATACGTGGCAAAATTATGGTCACGTGATTTGGATAATGACTTGAAATGGAATATTCACGTTTCCAAGTCTAATATTGGAACATGAGAAATATGGTACTTCCTCCGTCTCATATTAAGTGTTTAGTTTGATTTTTTAGGGTCTTTTTTATCAACTTTGACCGTAGATATTTGTATTTGTGTTATATAATACTTAATAAAAGTTATACCAAAGAAAAATACATTCAAAACCCTATTAATTCATATATTTTGCATCAAGTATCATATAACATAAAAAAAAATAATTAAGGTTAAAGATGAAGAAAAAAGACTTGAAAAAGTCAAACTGAACACTTAATGTGAGACAGATGTAGTAATAATTACATGTTTCAGAATTCGGTGAGAAAATGTTCGGTTATGTCATTGTCTCATGGGTAATTTTATATTTCATCAATCAAAATATTAAAAGTTCTTATTCTTTTAAGGGCTAATTTTAAAATGGGTTCACAACTTATCTTTTGATGAAAATGTCATTTTATCTCAAACAATTTTTTTTTCTCAAAATACTTCACGGCAACCGGGTAACTTAAGAAGAAAGTGTCAATTGTTCTATATTTTAATATTAAATGACAAAAGTATATAGTATTGTGTAAGGTATATGTACCATAATATGTGTAGGGCAACAAGTAGTATTAGGATAACCATATAATAGGCGACTGGGCATTTTGGTCTTTTTGCTAATTTACTTTAATTTAACTTATGGACAACTAGTAATTTTGGGCAACCAATACTTTAGGGCAACTAATTGTTTAATATATTTGAGTACAATACTTATTTTTTTTATTTGGATTAAATATTAAAAACATATACTTTTTATACCAAAATACACTCACACGCATAGTTACACATCTTCTTCCCATCACCATTAACCAAACACCACAAACCAGACACACTTACCCACCTATTCGTCCCATGAACACACATACGCATCATACTGACACAGTAACCCCTTAATCAATACACCCACACTTTCTCCTCTATCAATTTATAACATGCCTGATTTTAATGAGTTGTATGATGTCAAAGTATGTGTTAGGTCAACTGTTAAGTTGCTTCTATAAATTAAACGTCTTTTATGAACCAATCCTACTCGTCTCAGGATATTTAGAAGAACTGTATTTGGGGCTTGGTTGGATATTCCTTCGCACGATAATGATAACCATTTGTTGCATTATGTCTTGCAACATCAGATACATGTCTCAAAGATTCCTTCTGATTCTCCTATAATTATATTCCATATTGGCGATCATTGGTTACAGTTTGGCCGGAAATAATTTTGTTTAATCATTGGTTTTCGATTTGGCATTGTGTCTGAAAAACATAAAAATTTGAGTCCTTTTTGCTAGCGCGTATTTTCAGAAAAAGTAACAAAAACAGGTGTAAAATCCAGTGAACTTTTAGCCCTTGTTAGAGATAAAAAGGGTTGGTCAGCTTTATCTGATATGGATGCGGTAAGGGTTTTTCTTTTAATTGTTGTTGAGTTAGTGTTTATGGGTAAAGAGGACATGAATTGTATCCCTAGGCATTTAGTGTCGTTGGTGGAGAATTTTGATGCGTGAAATGACTATCCTTGGGTTGAATATATGTGGGACAAATTTTATAAAAGGACTGTCAATGCTGTTGCTATACACCGGGATCATCATTTGGCTGAGAAGAAGAAAAACCCAAATTTCAATGCCACATACAATCTATATGGTTTTGATTGGGCTTTCAAGGTTACAATTCTAAGAACTTTCATCCTTGTATGGTTATATTGTATAAGTATTTGTGTTTTTTGTAACCAAAAGTCTCATCCTTTCGACCATACTTACATTTTATAGCAAAAAGTTATATCTTATTTTATAACAAAAACAATTACAAAACTATACTTATTAAACATGACCCATTGTGTAGATATGGATATTAGAGAGTTACCCAAACAACAAAATATGATGATCTAAAAAGGAGAATGTCTTACCGCGTGGTCTTGCCTGGATAAAATTTTCAAAGTTTGAGAAATCTGATTATAATCGTCTTTTTTTGACCGGTAAGCACAGTCCTAACTGTATTAAAATAATGTATTCCATTTGGTGTCCTATACCTAAGCAAATTTTTATTTCTTTGTTGGGTTTCTATACCAAATGTCGACCTTTATTCAACTCCTGCATAGAAGACGAAAGCATGGTTTGTTGCAAGTATTCCATTCATCAATGGGCTGGTTGATGAAGACATGAATGCTTTCGTGGATGATTATGTGGGTGTCTCAAAAGATAATGATCTTGATGGTCAACATGAATTAGGTTATGAAGATGAAAGGGTATATGAAACATTGGTTGATGAAGACAGGAATGTTTTCGGGGATGATTCTTTGGGTGTCTTAAAAGATAATGCTGTTGATGGTCAACATCAATTAGGTTATGAAGATTAAATGGTAAATGAATCATTTATTGAAAATAATGATCCGCTTTTATTGGAAGATAGGGATGGTGTTTTTGGTATTCAGAAGGAGAAGTAGATATAATGAAGCTGATAATGTTAAATCAGCCCGGCCAGAATGTTTCAATAATGAACTTTTTGCCTGAAGTTCGTGCTCTTAGAAAGGATGTGCGGTGATAAGGTTGTGCTGAGAAGATTTGCTCAAATTAGAGAGACTATTTTTGAAGGAAAAGCTACAAAATGATTTATGCAGAGACAAAGGACAAAGCTATATATGATTTCCCACCAATCACTCCTAAACGATATTCCAGAAAATTGTTCTGTTCCTGTGTTTTTTCTAATCATACCGGTGTGGACCAAGGATTAGGTAGTTCGGCTAATGATCCCATGGTTCGTATAAACTTATATTATTTTAAATATATTTAATAAATCGTCACATGTTTAGTTTGAAGTTTGATAATTTTCTCAGGAATGAATAATATTTTTTAAATTACAGTCAACATGCGCTCGTCCTGATATGCATAATGCTGAAGTCGCTTGTGATGGTATGTCAATTGACAAGGCAGATGGGAAGAATGAGTATACTTATTCTCAACGCAATCCTGGCAATTTGGACGTTCTAATTGAAGCATGTACTTATTCTAATAAGCATCCAGAACTAGATGTTTTTCAACATGATAATTTTGTGGATCGTTCTGTACCTAAGCTCAATCAAACATCCCACGGTCTAAGCCCCTTCCTGTGGATTTGTGTGATTATTATTTATATATATTGTCTATTTTAGAGATTCCTTAAGATACTTTATAAATCCTTTTTATTATCCTATTTATATAACTAAAACATGTCAGGTTGATGATTTTGCGGATGACTACAGTGGTTCATGTGAGTTTGAGAACCAATGAAGAGATGATGCCTAATTATTCTTTAGATGATATGAAGTTTCAACATGAATAAGACAATTTAACTGTCAAAGAAAGCCCTGTAGAACATCAACCCATTGATGAGCTAATTGATGGACAGAAAGATACAAGTTTGTTGCAAGAAAATGTGAAGGTATATTCATTTTTTAATTGCTTTTATTTTTTTAATCTTAGTTTGTAGGTGTCTTATGAGTAATTATACATAAGTATATGACTGACACTTTCTAATATCAGATCCAAAGTGTAAACAAGCCAATGTTACGGATGTCGTAGGGGGGGGGAGATGTGATTACAAACCACATTTTAAGATGTTTTTGATCTGTGTGATAATCAAAGAGAAGACAAGTGGTGGTCTAAGAAAAACTATGTGTAAGGTATCTGTTCAAAGAAGGTAAAGAAGAGGTTGGCTATGGCTCTTGATTCACCATTTGGTCAACAAGGAACCACTACTCCATGCCCCACCAAAAACAAGATCCATGAGTTCCATCGGGGATACTATAGTGGCCCCTGAGTTTGAGGAGGTACAATATAGTTTATGTTGGAAATTCAATCGGTATACTCACAGTCTTACTATACCAATCCGACGTCCATTTATTTTGTATTGTTTTTCACAGAATATTCGGTCAGCCAAAAATGCGATCAATTAATGTATTGATACATACAAGAGTTTTGTTGAGTGTGACTGGGACTTTTGTTCAATTTAAACCACATTTATATTTTATGAATTTGACTAAAGTTTTGTTTAATATTTTTCTTTAGAATTTGTCAAGGCCAGATGGTTGCGAAAGGGACAAGGTAACTGTCCCAGATGAGATATCTGAATATCTACGAATGCAAGATTCGCTAGAGTATCAGTTTCCGTTGGGGATTGCGACGAACATTCCTGTTGGTTCAAATCTATTTGGTTAAAGTTAGCCATGTCTTGACAAGATAAGTCAGGCTGGTTGCAAGACAGTGTAAGTAATTTAAGTTTTCTCAGTATATTCATTTCGTATTTCTTATTATTTCCTAATTGTTTAGCTTATTAAATTTGTTTTTCATACACAACACCTGGATTTATGTGTTGATCTAATGTGGTATTTTAGAGAGCCCGATGCAGATTAGGCTATGGTCAGCCCACATATCTTAACAAGCATCCTAGGTGGATCAATGCCTGACTATTTTTCCAACGGTATGAGGTATCCTGTGCCTTGGCGAGATGTTAAGAAGGTGTGTTTAGCTACCAACCTTACTTATACCATATTTTGTATATGATTACAAACAAATTATATAACCTTAGTTGTTTAAATATGTATATATTCTCGTCAATGAGCCAAAAAACACTAGTGTCTAGCTGAGCTTCAAATCTCTACCGGAGTGGTTACCTTTTATGATTCTCTTGGTTGGGTCAAGGAAAATAAGAGACCATGGTAGAGAACAATGAAGAGAACATTGCCATAACAGCTTACCTCGTATCTAAACGAGCATGGAGTTTTAAAGAGCAAGGGGGTATCAGTTAAGGAGTATGAAATCACATACCTATTTCCAAATGTTCTTGAGCTAGCAGATGACTTTGGCGACTGTGGTGTATGGGTTTGTATTTATTTATACAGATTGAGCCATAAGCAACCATTGGCATTCAGGGACCCTCTACAATCAGCCTTAGCCTATCGTGAAAGGATCCTTTAATACTTTTGGAACCATAAGGTGGAAGCACAAAAAACTATGTTAATGGATGAAGGTACATTCCCCTTCTAAGTCTCTTTTATTGAATAACATTTAGGACATATAGGTTAATATGGTTAATAATTAGATTTAATATGGCATGTAAACTCTTTTGAGTTTTTGAAACAAACTGTCATTTGACAATGTTTATTGCCATTCTATTTACTTTCTTATGTGTGCTAAATTTAATCAACTACACACTCAACCTTGAACAACCTGATACTGGTTAGCATTTTGAACACTGTAATTTAGGACTACACCATCTTTTATGTTAATAAGAAGTTACAAAAGAGATACGCATTACTCATTTAACTTTCATCTGCTCCATTAGGTTCGCAAGAAGTTATTATTTTCTGCAGATTTAAATTAACTTCCCACTAACTTATACAATCACGCTTCAGTTGTAAATGTAGATTATTAAATGAAGAAATAAAAAACTCCAACTAAAACAAGGACACCATCTGTACTTCCTTCTTCTTTTTTTAAGCTACAATTGTACAAACTTTCCACTTCGTAACTGCTTAATGATATCTCTACATAGCTCCTAGGTAATTTGGTATAACAGACAGAATCCCAATTGTCACATATTTATTCTTTCTTTATTCTACGCGCAATCAATAACCGTGATTTTGAACAGCCTAACATATTTTGAATAATTTCGCGCCTATGAATTTTCTTTTAAGTTGAATATGCAGTTGCAAATTTGTAGGTTATAAATATTCAATAGAATACCACGCTTTTAGAACAATAATAGTAGGTACTCTTGCATGGGTTCTCTGGTTGTTTATGCAAGGTTATGAAGTAAACTTCCTTATTGAATTACACTTGTTGCATCTCTTTACGCCTCATGGTCTGATTTTTTTAGGAGTTCGCTTAGGTTATGGTGTGGGGTTTTTTTAGATTTTGGTTAGAGTTTCGTTATTGTGTTTTATTTATATGAGGGAAAAGTATGTTGTTTTTTAATAGGATATAACCGCACAATTTTTTTTAGATTTTTTGACCAATTATTGAAAAATGGCACCAAACCTAAGGGGACCACTATGTATTTTTTTTTTAAAAAAAAAAAAAAAAAAAAATTTTAAAAAAAAAAAAAAATCTGTAATTTCAAAATGCAACACTGTACAAAGTACAACAAAGTACACCAAATGTAAATGGTTCCTTTAAGTTAGGTGTATTTGTATCAAATTTTGTATCTTCTTTCTTTAAGTAACTATTCTTTTTCCCTTTCAATCTTTACTGTTTATACTTAATCTTACCCCAAAAGCATCATATATCTTAATATCCAAATATTCCTAAAATGTCAGAAAACATACCGTTGTAATACAAGTCGAGATAATGAATAGACTTCCCATGAAGTCATTACTACAGTTTCAGAGTGTATCAAAGTCCTGGAAGTGTTTGATAGACTCTTCATCCTTCGTCGTTACATACGGTTTTATTTAACCTATAATAATGATTTTCAAGGTTTTATGTTATCTATAGATGAAAGTTTAATCCACACCCCTGTAGATACAGACCTGCATGTTTTAAATCATAAAACAATTGGTACTTCTCACGGGCTTTGGTGTTTTTCATTTGCTAATAATTTGTCGGCTACTCTTTGGAACCCGTCAGTTAAGAAATCTATTGGGATTTTTGTCCCTGTTTTCAATAATATACCAGATTATCACAAAATCCTTTTAGGCTTTGGTGTTTTGCCTGACACTTTAGGGAACCATCCATTATAACAGATTTCATACTTACGGTCTGGACAAGGAAATTGTATGTTTCTGTGTGTACAATGATCTCTTTAACTAGAACCAAGTAGCCATTAAACCTTTGGCCTCGCGAACATAAGGGCCTTCATCAAGTGCTTTGAGAAGCCACTTCCGGTTGTCTCTCTTCCGGTTTAGATATCGTCTGAATCTACTTGCCCATGGTATATAACTACCCCTTTCAAGCATAGGAGGCCTAGTCTCAGAACCGGCATCAGCAAGGGATTGTTGGTATGTTTTGGATGTCGACATGTCTTATGATTCAAAGATTGGATCTTTGTAGACGAAAATGAGTGATATTTGTGAGAATATTATCAAACTCGGTAACAGTTGTCAAATTCGGACAACTCTGTTCTCGGATAACAAGTAGTCTGAAAATCGATACACTTCTCGAACAGTACACAAACTCGGACAACAAATACTAATAAACTCGGTATTCTAAAAACTTATTAAACTCGGAAATGTTCTTGCTTCAAACTCGATAAAACCAAAAACTCGATTAAACCACAAACTCGATATGTCCAAATTTTGAAAAATTCAACAATTATGGATTATTAATAACCACTAATTCGATTAAACCGAAATTAATGATGACTAGATAATCCAAAAGTCTTCTAAATTCAAATTCGATAAAACCGAATTTGATTTCCGAATTCTTAGAATTTGAAAAAATTTGTTTTTCAACAACCCAATTCACGATAAAACCGTGAAATGGATGTATGTTATGACTTTGAAAGCTTATTTCCGAGATTAAAAGTAGCAAAACCTTATTCACAATTTTCGATAGAACCGAAAATGTGTGAACCTTATAAAACTCGATAAAACCGAGTTTAAGAATGAACCTAATATACGATTATCGATAGAACCGAAAATGCGTATATATCTATTACAATATATTTCTATCGAAAATACACAACTATTACTACTGAATCTTCCAAAACTTCAAGAAAAATGAACCGAGAGTAGAAATAATGACTTCCGAGAATGCTAGACTACTTCCGAGAACTTTAAGACTACTTCCGAGAACTGCTGAAAATGCGAAACTACACTCGATAACGTCCAATCACTCGAATTTGCTGCCAAACCTTATCTCGAAAGCTCAAAGACTTCAACCGAATTCTTCAAACGTCATCTCGAACGTGTAACAAATCCACAAATCGATCACTCTAATTCTCTATAGGCGAATGATACCACTTGATAGGTCTCGTTTATCTTGAATCAAACATATCGATCATGAAAGCATAGAGAGAATAGTAGAGGATAGCAAGTATTCAAATTTCAAATCATATTCAAATGGAGGGAAAATGGAAGAGTTAGTTACAAGCCATCACCCTCTAATGAAGATTAGAGGGGTATTTATAGGTGAGGGAAGGAGGCTTCCCTTCCTTTATTTTTCTAACTTATCACTTCTAGTCCCTAGACTTTGGTAATTATGCTATTTCATTCTTTTAGCATAATACACCTTATTACAAACTACTTTGACATTAACAAAAGAAAGACTAATGACTAAATAACACAAAATCACATAATCGACACTTTTAATGATCCTAACACCTCCCGTTACAACTCCGGGGGAGTATTAGTCCATTATAGTATTAGACTTGTATTCGGGCCTAGCCCATTGGCTAAACTTATTCTACACGTTTGTAATTGGCATATATACGAATGTAATGCATGTGAAACATTATGGGGAATTACTCAAAATAATATTTTTATTTGCACACTTTAGTGTACAACCCGGTATAAATAACACATAAAAAATATACAACTGCTTAATACACAGTTTATAGTGTGCAAATAAAAATTGGGAGTGTGCAAATTACCTCCCATATGGATATACATAAACTAATGGTATCATATACGCAATACACATCTTCCACTCAATCAACTATCACACGTGCTTATTATTATATGAATCATTACGATTATCTCCAAAAAGACGCAATCACCATACAAATCAAATGATTTTTCCTAAACGGACGCAATCAAAGAAATACAAAATAACACTCAAGAATCAATCTTCACTACAACCCTCAAACCTATAATACTAATACCAGACTAATACAATCAAGATGATCAAGACAATTAAAGTGATATACAAACGAGAGAGAGATATAACTGTGTAAAAGTAAAGAGATAAACAACTGAATTAGATGAAACCCTAGATTTCTAAATGTGTTAGTTATATAGCTAGAGATGTTTCATAACACAAGAACCAAACTTGTTAAGATATAAAAAATGTCAAAATAAGTCCATTCACGTGCTTTAGAGACGAGTTTGACATATTTCAACATTCTTGCACAAACTCATACACAAAACATATCAACCAATTCAATTTAGAACATAAAGTTCTATGCTGAACCACATCATGACCTTTGGTAAAAACATTTATTGCTTGATCACGTGAAGAAACCTTCACAATTTTTATAACACCTCAAATTACTTTCTCTCTAACCAAATAAACATCTATTTCAAAATGTTGGGTTTGTTCATAAAAACCAGATTAGATGTAATATGAATTGCAAAATTATTATCACAAAACAAATTTACATGTAACAAGACCTCTCCTTTTAGATCTTTAGAAAATTAACGATACACATGACTTGACATGTAGTAGAATCTATAGATCCGTATTTAGCTTCAGGCGATGATCTAGAAAATGGTGCTTGTTTCTTGCTTTTCCAAGATACCAAGTTACCAAAAAAAACACAACATCCTGAGAAAGACTTTCTGAAAACATGATACTTAGCCCAGTTTGCATATGAGAAAGAATGCATACTTAAACTCTTACCTTTATAAAACTGAATAATAGGTCTTGTAACTAAAAGATATATCAATTTACCATCCAGCTTTTGATACTCAATTATGTTGCTTAGCTTTTTATCTTTTTTAATTTCTATGTGATTTAAAACCACATTCTCTTGCAAAGGTGTTGCAACATGTTTGCAAGCTAAACGACCATAATTACGAAGTAACTCTAAGTAATATTTTCTTTGAGAAAAACAAATTCCATGTTATTTTCCAAAATGTCAATACCCAAAAGAGTACATAAATCTTTAATTAGACATTTAGAACTTAAAAAAGTTTTGAACTTCTTAATTTTAAGAACATTGTTAGGTGGATGACAACATAGACCACTAGTGCAATAAAAACATCTTCTTCATTTTTAACATACAATGAATAATCATTGAAACTTTGAACAAAACTATTTTCTTTTAAAGAAGTGGTAAGTTTTTAATTTCACTGTCTAGGAGCTTGCTTAATATCATATAAAGACTTTACTATTTTGCAAACTTTAGTTTCATTTTCAATGCAAATTTCATGCTAATGTTTTTACAAATGGAAAACTCTCTCAAAAACTCTCTCCAAAACTGAAGACCTTAACTCTTAGAACCCTAATTCGATTTCTGATCCTTAATCCCTTGTTTCTTGATTTCGATTTGTTATAGGAAGTGAATTAACATTCATGTTTATGATTCTCTTATCTCAAAATGACTGATTGGTTCAAGATTTACTGATTATTTTTGTTTTTGGGGTTTACTTTAGGCGGCTGCTCATAACAAACCATCAAAATCCTAATTGACATAACATCCGTGTTTTATCTCCTTTTGTCTCAGTTTGATCGTTCATTTCATATTATAAGATGTGGTTGTTCGTTATTAGGGTATACTTTTTTGATGTTGAGATTTGTTTCGTGTGTGCTTTTAAGATTTATTCCTGCTTTTGCTAGCTTTCTTTGCTGTGATTGTTGTTTGTTGTCGTTAAGGTTTGTTATGAAGGGGGAAAGAGAGATGGAAAATATCCAGGTGATATCTCCCCCTAAATGATCTACTTGGGAACTATCTTTATTTTGTTTTTTATGACGGGTTCTTTTTTATACTTGAACACTTTATCTTGATGAAGTAGTTCATCATTCTCTTTTTTTGAAGCTCGAAAACGCTGAGAATTCTTGTATGAAAGCTGAGGACAACCTTATAGCACATTATTTTTTAAGGTATAAACTCGACTTTAGAACTCAAAATCAGCATTCTCAAAATCTATTCGAATCTTGATCTTGTTTTGCAGCTTGAATCTTTAAAAGCATATATGAAATCTTTATCTTTAAATCTTGATGAATCTTGATCTTGAAGGTAGATTTCAATCACATAATGTTGCTGATGAACGATCTTGAATACGATGATACTGATTTAACATTTCTTGTAGAAGCTTTAACACTCGACTTTATTTTGGATCTTCATACTCTTTTTGCTCTCCCTCAACCACACATATCTATATCTTTCTTATTAGGGTTATGTGACTAGGGGCGCTAGAGTGTCTTTTGTTCCTTGGGTAGCTCAGTCGGTTGTGACTGAGTAAGTAGGAACATCTATCTCAAACAACCTCCGCATACATTGATAATGCTCCGTGTGCTTCATTTCTTCAGTGATCATCCAAGCTGGTATCTGCATTCTAACTTTGTCTTTGTGTCTTCCTGAATTAAAAATATTCTTCATGATATCATCATCTTGCAAGTTGTGATACTTGTCTCGAGCACGTCTTGAGATGTCAGGAAAGATAGTCATGTAATGACTGACAATGATCTTTGTAAATCTTGGATATGGAATCGAAGATGTTGGATGATGAAGCGAATAGTAAAGTCCTTCCCATAGTAACTCTGCATAATCCACATGAATGTTATTGACAAAGCAATACATCATTTGCATTATCTGCAATGGCGGTTGATCCCATCCAGTGACACGTGTTGTCAAGCATTTGGAGAATATCTTGCATAACGTTTGCCATGGCTGCAGAAGACCAGTTGTCTTGAAACTTTGGGATTTTGGGAAAATGTCTTCAGGCTCCATTGTAATTCCAATACTTGTTTTGTTGAATGGAACAGTCAGAAAATGATGGTGGTGGCACGAATGAATTATGATTGTTGCAGTTTCTTATTGGAATATGAAAGATTGTTTGAAGTCATCAGTGTAAGAGTAAGTTTTTCTTGTCAGCTTAAACTGGTAGCTATACTTTGATCCGTCTTCCTTCAAAGTATGCCAGAACTGTGCCATATAAATCCATGGTACGGATGAAGAAGCTGCAATGCTGAATCGTAATGGATGATTCTTGATGATATTCGTCAGAATTTTGCTTTCCGGTGGGATATAAACATGCTCGAGATCAACTTTCTTGTTAGCATCCATAAGATCATTATCTTTTGTTTGGAGGGCACAGTTCATCTGGATGAACATCAGCTGCATGTTGTTGTTGTGCCATGATGATTACTGAATGAATACAATTGAGATGTTAGATAACAAACAATTCATTTGACATTTTTGTCTTTTTCCACTCTGTCTGATTTATATGTTCTAGCAATACTTTTTTGAACATATTTTTTATCAGTTTCTTTCCCATTTGTTCTTTCCTTGCTTTTTCTAGCAATGCCATACGCTTTATTCTTTTGATTTACCAATTTTTGTGTGTTTTGGCAATTCTTTTTCGAAACATATTTTCGATTTACTTTTTCGGTATGGTTTTAGCTCTCTCTTTTTTGTTTTTTAGAATTACCTCACATGGAAATTCTTTGTGACATTGATACTCTTTCAAGAATGATGAAGATTTCTCTTTTGATTTTAATCAAGACTCTTTTATGAAAATTAAGAAGAGAAATCATTCAACTTCTTAAATTGTTTTGTGAAAGAGTAATCATTTTAACACAATAAAACAGATTTTGAGACTTTTGCTAGAAATCTTTTGACAAAACTTTTCTTTATAATGATAACATAGAATCGGTAATCTCAAAAAAAATAAAAAAAAAAAACCCTAAAACAAACTGAAGGGACACTAAGTCACTCATCCTCATTCTGTTCATTGCAGAAAACGGCCGAAGTCGGACATGACTTAGTCCACTTAAACAATTGAGATTTGGATTAACAGATTCAAGTTATAAAAACTTTTGCTTTCACTTTTTGTCATGAATCCTAAATCATTGAAGAAAAAACATATTAATTCAATAATTGATGGACACTAAGTCACTCACTCCTCTTTCTGTTCATTGCAGAAAACGGCCTAAACCGGACATGACTTAGTCCACTTAAACAATTATGAATAGATATATATGACCCATAGCTCGGAATTTCATAAAAACTTGATTTCTTTTTCAAAATTATTCACCACACTTGAGAAACTGATCTTATTATTCCACAAATTTAAAGTTTAAACCATCATAATCATGATCAGTTCAAATTATCTTTCTCAAAAACACCTTTACGTTTCCACATACATACTTTACTGGAATTTAGACTTTTTAGTATTACTAAGTTGGAACTTTTTGACCTTTCCATAGTTGACTTTTTTACTATTACTGAGTTTCACAACAATGGTTTTTTTGACATATGAAAAACCAACTTCAATCCATTGTATATATTATCATTTTTGAAATTACACCTGAAGTCATTAATTAAACTCGATAATCATCAACCTCGGTAAACGTCATACACATCCAAATTTCAATTTAAACGAATGGTTAATCATGTCTAGGCTATTCATCACGTATTTTCACTTAATCTATGCATATTATCATCCTTGATGTGTAATTATTGACAAAAACTCGATGACACATAAACTCGGTAATCTTCAATATTACCGAGTTTAAACTCGATAATACATAAACATCAATTATCAATTTATAACGCTCACCCACTTACGTTTGAGGAAGAAAAATAGTATCAATCGTTGTATGACTCAAAAATGATTTGTTACGATTTTCTTCTCAAACTCGGTAAATAGATTCGGTACTTATAAAAATTTATGATCGAAAATTATGCCCCTTTTATAGTCACCGATTTTTTTTTGAAAATTGACACATTTAGCCCCTGTGATTATCATTTTCGATTTATTTTTCAATTTTCACAAACTCCCCCTTGAATAATGAATTTTTTCAAAAACTCCCCCTTGAAATAAAATCATGTAAAGTACTTAGTCTGAAAATGAAGATTTTTAAATAAAAACTCCCTCTTGAAACTATAACGGTTTTCAAATTCAGTCTTTGTGAGAGATTATTGTTTTTATTTTATTTCCAAAATGATGTATATGAATGGAAAATTTTAAGAACTCCCCCTTAGATCATGATTCTTTATTTTCAATTTGAAAGTTTTTAATAAAAACTTGGAATCATGAATCTAATCATGTGATCTTGTTAAATTATGTTTTTTTATAAAAAAATATGTCAAATCTTTTTGGTATTTTGAAAAAAAATTAATTTTTTTCTTTTGTTTTTGAAAAATTTATTTACTGTTTTTTGATGTTATGACTTTTTCATGAAGATAACTTTGTCAGGCTTGCCAAATGAGTCGGAGTCTTACATCTCATACCAATGCGATGAACTAGTATCAAAGGTTCTTTTGGAAGCGCTCTTAGTTAAATAGATCCGTAGTTGGTATATTTTGTCCGACATGTTAATTCCACAGTACCCTTCTCAACATGTTCTTTAATAAAATGATACCGGATGTCAATGTGCTTAGTCTTAGAATGTTGGACAGGATTGCATGAAATAGCAATGGTACTCTTGGAATCACAGTACGTAGGAATCGATTCTTAAGTCATATTCCATAGTCAAGGAGTTGAGTACGTCATCTAAATTATGTGCACAACATGCTAGACATGGAAAACATATTCAGCCTCAGCAGTAGACATCGCAGTACCAATCTTGTTTCTTTGAACTCCAACTCACGAGCTTTCCACCTAGAAATTACAATCCTCCTGATGTGCTTTTACAATCATCTTTACATCCTGCATGGTCCGCATCTGAATAGGCAATTAGTTCAAATCCGGAATCCTTCGGATACCATAGGCCCATGTTATAGGACTGTCTCAGGTATCGAAAGATCCGTTTTACCTCTTTGAGGTGTTTGACCGTAGGACGTGCTTGATAACGAGCACATATAAAAGTAGCAAAACCAATGTCTGGTCGACTGGCTGTTAGGTACATAAGCCCTCCTTTTATACGACGATAAGTTATTTGTTAAGTAGGAGTGCCTTGGTAATCAGCAATCCAGCCTCTTCAGTTGCCATAGGTGTACTCATGGTGACACATTCATCTGACATATTTCTTGAACAATTCAATTCATATTGTGACTTACTTATGAATATGCACGGGGAGATGATGAACTGAAGTCATAAGAAAGAACTTTAGTTCACCAGCATCGACATTTTAAAATTATTTTTCATAAGTTTGCAAAGCGTTTGAAAAATCTGGATTTGTGATCTAAAAAATAATGTCGTCAAATATACTTGTACAGTATTATGTCTTTCCCCATGACGTCGCGGTGGTAACAAAGGTTGGGTCATTTACACCTTAGTGAAACCATGTTCAATAGAGAAGAAGACAATTTGTCATTTCATTCACGAGGTGCTGCTTAAGACTGTATAGAGGCTTTTTTCAACCTGTGAGACGTGATCTGAAATTCTGGATCAATAAACCCCTTCAGGTTGGGCATAGACTTCTTCTTTCAAAGGACCATGAGAAAAAGCCGTTTTGACATCCATTTGAAGATAGTGATATTCTTCATATGAGCAGCATAAGCAATAAACATCCAAACAGCCTCAAGACGAGCAACAGGAGCAAATGACTCTTCAAAATCAATGCCTTCTTCTTGCTTATATCCTTTAGCCACAAGACGAGTTTTATTCCGAACCACAATATTTTTAGCATCACACTTATTTTTCTAAAGCCATTTGAGAGCAATAATATTCTTTACTTCTGGGGTGGAACGAGTTCCCAAACTAAAGGTCTTCAAATTGATTCAACTTATCTTGCATAGACTCAATCCATCTGTTGTCTTCCCATTGCTTCTTTGTTATTCTTTTGGTTCAATAGTATAACGGTTAATGCATACATGCATACTTCAGAATAGGTATGTATCCGTGACGAGTCTATGACAGGTTTGGATGGGCACCAATTCGTGGTCTAGAGGGATGATCTTTTGTCCAAATGCGAGTTGAGGGTGTACTTGATGGAAATTAGCACATTTGATGGTTCTACGAGCCGATGTAGATGGGACTCAATTCCTCACGTCTTGGGTGGATTATATGGACAAACTGTGCATTACCATCAAATTCGATAATTTCTTGATTAAATTCATCAGCCTCGGTCAAAGAGATTAGAGAAGTTTCTTCATCAGATGTAGTGACAACTGGAGGAGCCTCATGTGCGTCATCAAAGATTGAAAGATGTGAAAGATGAATCTTCATAAACTTGAGTCGGTTGTGCAGCGGAATTGATGGTTGTATCAGAAGATGTCTTCTCAAAATATTCGTCAAACATCGGACCGAACAAATTATCCAAATCTTCTTTGGATGGAGTATTCATTGGTTCTAGTGATGAATTATGATTGTTGAATCGTTGAAGTTCAGGTTCTAAACAGTCATGTTCAAAAGCTATTGCCGTGAGCTCGTTAAACTTGACATGAATGGTCTCTATTATCATTTTGGTCCGTCGGTTATAAATTTGAAAGCCTGTTGATGTTTCGAATAACCAATAAACACCCCAATGTCTGCTTTTGGTTTCATTTTTCCAAGATCATCACGGTCATTTGTTGGATAACACAATGAGCCAAACACATGAAAATATGCAATATTCAGTTTTCGACCGCGTAATAGCTTATAAGGTGTTTTGTTGTATCGTGTATGGTTGATTGGCCAATTTTTTGTGTAAACAAGATGTAGCTACTAACTTCAGCCAAATAAATGCAGGTAACCAGGAAAAGATAAGCATTGTGCGAGCAGGCCTCGACAAGAGTACGAATTACATCTTTCAACTGCTCATTTTTGCTGAGTGTTCGAGCAATTGAAAATTGTTGCATGATGTCTAACTTTTTATAATAGTTCTAAGAAATATGTTTTTGATTCTAGTTCCATTGTCAGCCACCAATACGAATCTCTGCAACTTGGCTTTGTATTCAATTGTGCTTGGAGCAATGAATTTCTTGATGATCTCTAGGTTTCATCTTTCGAGCGAAGAAAATAATACCATGTATATCTAGAAATTTCATCCAATATCACAGATTATACTTCTTTCCATGCATCAAAGCTACCTCATTGGACCGCATAAATCATATGAAGTATTTCCAATTTGAGAGATCACTTGGAACCAATTTAGTGTGGATGAGAAGTTTTTGATTTTTCCCTTTTCACTAAGCAGAAACAGAGGTGATATTCCATATTTGATACTTTGGTAGAACGTCAACCAAGTTAGTATGTAAGATCTTTATGGTACCAAAAATTAAGATGTGACAGTCTTCGGTGCCATAAACCATGACTTTGTTGAGTGTTTGGACATGAGACAAACGGGTGAGAAGCGCCATGTCAGAAATAGAGATAGTTTACAAATTAGATTAGCATCACTGTGAGCAAATCATCTCCTTTTAGATTTCGTAAGTACCATGTTTTGGACGGGAAAAGCCACTTCTAAATCTCCATTACAAAATTGTTCCAACGCTAAAGAGGTTATATCCAAGACTTCAACATAATATACATAAAAATAGTGATAATTGCCTGTAATAATCTCCATAGCTGTGATTGCTGCTAATTATCATTTCCAAGGCGAACGGTGCCCATAAATTTCTCAATGAAATTTCTCAATAGTGAGCGATCACCCGGCATATGCTTTGAACAACCACTGTCAACAACCCACAGAACGATATGAACTACCTACAACACAAGAAGAGACAACACATGGACAAACTGGGCATTTGACTAACCATTTCTTAGTGAATAATGATGGTTTCTCAGATGAACGAGTATTATTGTAACATTTCGGGTTATACGCTACAGGGGGGAGTCCAAATAACATTTGGTTATGATTCAAACCACTTTTTGCCAATTCTTACTTGTTCGTAATCTTGTTCTTTTGAATGTGTTGAACGGTTTATCTCGCAATTTGTTTTCTTTATCCTAGACGCACTAGAAACCTTATCCTTAGCTTTTGAGGCACTTTCTACATCAATTTTAGATTTGGAAACTACAGAAGTAGTATCTAGAGTCTTAGATTGTGTCTCTTTCTTATAAAACCTAGTCTTAGGAGCTACGAAAGTAGTTTCTGAAGATTTTGATGTTCTAGAATTAGTGAAGAAGGTTTTATGAACATTCGAACGCACATTCAATTTAAGCTTTGCAAGACATTTATCTTGACAACGAAAAAGCACATTTTGCATACAAGAAACACATAACAAAGTTTTCGCTTTAGAAGCGTTTGCAACATCAACATCAATTACATTCTCCTTATTTGAAATAACATTTGCAGATGTATTATCTGTTTGCTTATTTTTCCTAACATAAACTGCTACATTCTTTGCTGCTTTCTTAGAGTTATCTAAGACACTGTGCGCAACATGTGAATCTCTACTCATTGGTCTTCTAACTCTAGATGTAGCATTCATTCCTGTAGAAGATAAAGCACTCTTAGTCTTGTTTGTTTGTGATTCTTGTGTTGTGACAACTCTGTACATTCCTGGTCTAATGACATTTGTGTTTTGATTTGCCCCTGTTTGTTTGGTAGGTGAAGTCTGTAAAGTGACTGGTTTTGACACAACATGGTTTTCTTCTGTTTTGGGAACATCCGTTTTCTTTTGAAAAGCGTGTTTGTTTAGTGGTGTGACACAAAGAAGAGATTGATAACCATTTGTTTTGTCAAACTTAGTATTTACAGACTTACCTTTTTCAACTTTTTCCAATCTTGTCTTTAACTCAGATATGGTAGATAAAAGATTCTGATTCTCAGCACGAATAGCACCATATGCATATGTTTTCTCAGAAACATGAACAATTAATTCATCCATTTCCTTTTGAGTTTGAGACCGTGTCTTTTTTATTGAATCGAAAAGCTTTTGATATTCTAGTTTGACATTGTCGCGTTCTTTTATCATAGATTGTACTTTAAAATCTAAAGACACGTTCTCATTCTCAAGTTTCTCCAACTTTGAAATCCAAGAGTAATCAAGAGGATTTGTGTTCTTATTCTTCGAAGTTGAATCCCATTTATGTTTTTCTTTTTCATGTTGTAACTGTAATTCAAAATCAACACTTTGCTTTTGACATCTTTGAACATCTTTTTCAAGAATTTTTATTCTTGCTTGCAAACCCTCTTGAATCTCAAAAGATTTCTTTTTGACTTGTTGAAGTTCAGCATTTAAGATCTTATCTATACATTTATGATTTAACAACATACACAGCTCAACATCATGTTTGAGTGATGCTTCCAAAAGTTGATCTTTCAACAAATCATTTTGCTTCTCTAGTTCATCAAGCTCACTTTCTGTAGACTCAAAAACATCTTTCATTGCTTTTTATCCCTTTTGTAATAGATATGAATGAAGTCAAGATATAACTTTGACTCGTTAAGAATGGTTTAACTTGATCTTAACAAAACGATAATTAATTTTCTTTCTGCGGTGATTTGTAAAAAATGCTTTTGCTCTTTTAAGTTCTGTTGTATTAGCACAGACAGCTTTTCAAAACAACCTTTTATCTTGTCTAATTCTTTGATCAAAGGTGACTCACTCGGCATATTTTTTGATACCGGAATCTTAACAGAGGGAATAGAAGAAGATGAAAAATATTTTTGCTCAACAGAAAGCTCTTTTTGAGGAACAAAATCTTCATAAAGCGCATTTAATTGTTTGTAGTTAATTGTCCAACAATTTTTGTTTGTTCGCAACAGCAATTGGATCATTCATTTTTTGTTGACTTTTGAAAGCATCCTCAAGAGTGTCCTCAGAATCTCTAACATTCAAAGAAATTTCTAAATTACCCAAACTAGATTGCAAACTTGTTACTTTGGAACCTCTTTGAAATTGCTTGCTTGAGTGTATAAGGATTCGGATACCCCAAACCATGTTTTAATTGTTGATCATACACAGACAATGGTTTTGGTCCACGCATAAACATTCCTTGTAAAGAATTACCAAGTTTCAACAGTAGATCAACATTCTTTCAGTTGGCCTGAAGATCTAAAATAGTATCATGATAAGTATCATCTTTTTTCACTCATTTGCCTTTTTAAAATTGAATGAGGTCTTTGTAATTCTCATTTTTCCGTTTGTTAATTTTTGAACATCTAAATCTAATGTATCTCGTGTTTTTTCGGGAGATCTCGTTCTGTTATCTCGATCACGAACTATTGGACTGGGTCGTTATTGTAATTTTGCCCGTTTTTTCATTTTCAGGCTTTTCCAAATGGGAAATTTTCGTTGAGATAATTATTATCCTTTGTTTATGTTTTCCAAATTCAAACCCGTTCTTATACTTCTCAGCTGACTTGTCAATTTTGCGTGTCTTTGTTTTTGAAGTTGTTGATGAATATTTGTTGTTTTCAGCTTCCTGAATGCATTTCTAGCAAGTTTTTTCTGCTGCACATAGTCGGAACATGTGTATCTTTTTCAACACTGCCACTATTAACATTTCCCTTGAATGAATCAAATTTAATATTGCTATTAATTTGATCATCACCAATGGTACTGTTAATAATTTTAGTATGAGTTGGATACATTGGTTCATTATTCTCATCGATGGATGAAGATTGTACCTCACTATAAATGCAGGACTCATGCTTGCCCTATCATCCAGAAGTTGATCAGCTGGTGAAATTTTGGCCATTAAATGCTATGTTGCATTGAGTTCTTTAAATTTCTTCCATCTTGATGCATCAGCAAAAGAGAAATTCATTCTGCCACAGTAAGAAGTTCACTGCTTCATCCTGTTTTGCCAGCAACATTTGTTCATGAAATACTTCAAGTCACGAACCCTTGGCTTTGGACAATTCCTAGCATAATGTCCTTTTCCACTGCAGTTGTAGCATTGACAGTGAAGGAATTTGCCTGAAGGATGGAGTTCGAAATAGTCTTGAACAATTTTCCAGTCACTTTATGGTGCATGCATTCCCCTCCCCATAAAACTTTCTTTGAACTTAGCTTGTATGCTATTTCTTCAGTATTACTAGAATTCCTGCTTTGAATATCATCACCTTGTCTTATTTTTTTGATTGCTTGATTCTGGTGTTGGATGAAGCACGAAGACGATTATTTGTTGGATTAGAGAAATTTTGAGTAATGGATTTTGCAAGTAGCAACATCGCAGAGACTAGAGGATCTTCAGAATTGTTGTGAACATCATCCTGCTGGTACTCATCATCATAATCAACCACAGACATAGGATGTGTCACATAATAAGATGATGTTTGTCTGGAGGATGAACCCGTATGTGCTACTAGAGCCAAAGGGTCATGAGAATTTTTTAACTTCTTTGCTCTTGAAGCATTAACCAGTTTCTCAAATTGCTGAAGATAATCAAAAGATCATCGAACGAATCCACTGTCAATTGTTTAGCAAGACGAACTTGAGTCACATATTTCAACCATTCCGGTTGCAAACTATTCAGAAACTTTGTGTTAATTGTACAGTGATTGTCATGTTTTTTGTTCCAAATCATTTCAGTAACTGAGCAAAAACGTGTAGTCAAGAAACAAGTGAATCCCCTGGTTATAGCAACAAATGTCACATTCGTCGTAAAACGGCGTTTCTCTGATCAACTTTGTTTTGTATAGTTCCCATCATCAACGTTAACTCGTTTCCACTTTTCCTTGGCAGAGTGCAGCATCCACATAATTGTTTATAAATCTCATTAGAATTAATAAGTTGAATCATATTCATGGACCTCTATTTCAGATCATGATGCAATAAGTCATCACTCAAGATCCTCTGCAGTTTTGCAATCGTGGGTATTGTCGAGCCTTTGGAGTGAATAATCTTACACACATAAGGCCTTTCATCAAGTACTTTGAGAAGCACTATATGTTGTCTCTTCTTTCGGTATAGATATCGTCTGAATCTACTTGGCCACAGTATATAACTACCTTTCAAGCATAGGAGGCCTTGTCTCTGAAACCAGATTAGCAAGGGATTGTAGATATGTTGTCGACATGTCTTATGAATTAAGATTGATCTTTGTAGACGAATATGAGTAAAAAAAAAAAACCCTCATAAAAAAACTGATATTTGTGAGAATAGTATCAAAACTCGGTAACAGTTTTCAAATTAGGACACACTATTCATGGATTACACGTAGTTGAATATCGATTAAACTGTTGAAACAGTACACATACTCGGACACAAATACTAACAAAAATCGGTATTCTTAAAACTTAATAAAAACTCGGAAATATCTTGCTTCAACCTCGATAAAACCCAAAACGCGATTGAACTTCAAACTCGATAAAACAAAATTTTGAAAAATTCAACAATTATGGATTATTAATAACCACAAATTCGATTAAATCGAAATTTATGATCACTGGATAATCTAAAAGTCCGTTAATATCAAATTTAATAAAATCGAATTTGATTTCCAAATTTTCAGAATTTGAAAAAAATTGTTTTTCAATACTCCAATTCACGATAAAACCATGAAATGAATGTATGTTATGACTTTGAGAAGCTTATTTTCGAGATTTAAACCGTATTCAAACACCTTATTCACTAATTTTTGATAGAACCAAAATGTGTAACTAAAAACTCGATAAAACCGAGTTTGAGAATAAGCACATAATATACGATTCAATACACCCACACTTTCTCCTCTATCAATTTATAACATGCCTGATTTTAATGAGTTGTATGATGTCAAAGTATGTGTTAGGTCAACTGTTAAGTTGCTTCTATAAATTAAACGTCTTTTATGAACCAATCCTACTCGTCTCAGGATATTTAGAAGAATTGTATTTGGGGCTTGGTTGGATATTCCTTCGCACGATAATGATAACCATTTGTTGCATTATGTCTTGCAACATCAGATACATGTCTCAAAGATTCCTTCTGATTCTCCTATAATTATATTCCATATTGGCGATCATTGGTTACAGTTTGGCCGGAAATAATTTTGTTTAATCATTGGTTTTCGATTTGGCATTGTGTCTGAAAAACATAAAAATTTGAGTCCTTTTTGCTAGCGCGTATTTTCAGAAAAAGTAACAAAAACAGGTGTAAAATCCAGTGAACTTTTGGCCCTTGTTAGAGATAAAAAGGGTTGGTCAGCTTTATCTGATATGGATGCGGTAAGGGTTTGTCTTTTAATTGCTGTTGAGTTACAGTTTATGGGTAAAGAGGACAAGAATTGTATCCCTAGGCATTTAGTATCGTTGGTGGAGGATTTTGATGCGTGGAATGACTATCCTTGGGGTGAATATATGTGGGACAAATTTTATAAAAGGACTGTCAATGTTGTTGCTATACACCGGGAGCATCATTTGGCTGAGAAGAAGAAAAACCTAAATTTCAATGCTACATACAATCTATATGGTTTTGCTTGGGCTTTCAAGGTTACAATACTAAAAACTTTCAACCTTTTATGGTTATCTTGTATAAGCATTTGTTTTTTTGTAACCAAAAGTTTCATCTTTTCGACGATACTTACATTTTATAGCAAAAAGCTGTATCTTAATTTATAACAAAAACAGTTACAAAATTAAACTTATTAAACATGACCCATTGTGTAGATATGGATATTGGAGAGTTACCCAAACAACAAAATATGGTGGTCTAAAAAGGAGAATGTCTTACCGCGTGCTCTTGTCTGGACAAACATTTCAAAGTTTGAGAAATCTGATTATAATCGTCTTTTTGGACCGGTAAGCATAGTTTAACTGTATTAAAATAATGTATTCCATTTGGTGTCATGTGCCTAAGCAAATTTTGTATTTCTTTGTTAGGTTTCTATTCCAAATGTCGACCTTTATTCAACTTCTGTAGAGAAGAGGGAAACATGGTTTGTTGCAAGTATTCCATTCATCAATGGGTTGGTTGATGAAGACAGGAATGCTTTCGTGGTTGATTTTGTGGGTGTCTCAAAAGATAATGCTGTTGATGGTCAACATGAATTAGGTTATGAAGATGAAAAGGTAAATAAACCATTGGTAGATGAAGACAAGAATGTTGTCGGGATGATTCTTTGGGTGTCTCAAAAGATAATGCTGTTGATGGTCAACATCAATTAGGTTATGAAGATTAAATGGTAAATGAATCATTTATTGAAAATAATGATCCGCTTTTATTGGAAGATAGGGATGGTGTTTTGGATTCAGAAGGAGAAGGTAGAAATAATGAAGCTGATAATGTTAATCAGCCGGCAAATGTTTCAATAACTGAACTTTTTGCTGAAGTTCGTGCTCTTAGAAAGGAAGTTGCGGTGATTAAGGTTGATGCTGAAAGAATTGCAAATTTAGAGAGACTTTTGAAGGAAAAGCTACAAAATGATTTTGCAACAGAAAAGACAAAGCCTAATATGATTCCCAATCACTCTAACGATATTCCAAACTGTTCTGTTCCAGATGTTACTTCTAATCATACCGGTGTGGACCAAGGATTAGGTAGTTCGGCTAATGATCCCATGGTTCGTATAAACTTATATTATTTTAAATATATTTAATAAATCGTCACATGTTTAGTTTGAAGTTTGATAATTTTCTCAGGAATGAATAATATTTTTTAAATTACAGTCAACATGCGCTCGTCCTGATATGCATAATGCTGAAGTCGCTTGTGATGGTATGTCAATTGACAAGGCAGATGGGAAGAATGAGTATACTTATTCTCAACGCAATCCTGGCAATTTGGACGTTCTAATTGAAGCATGTACTTATTCTAATAAGCATCCAGAACTAGATGTTTTTCAACATGATAATTTTGTGGATCGTTCTGTACCTAAGCTCAATCAACATCCCACGTCTAAGCCCCTTCCTGTATGTATATATATATATATTCTAATTTTAGACTACCTAATACATTTATAATCCTTTTATTATCCTATTTATATAACTAAAACATGTCAGGTTGATGATTTTGCGGATGACTACATGTCTGTGTTGAACAATGAAGAGATGATGCCTAATTATTCTTTAGATGATATGAAGTTTCAACATGAATAGGACAATTTGACTGTCAAAGAAAGCCCTGTAGAACATCAACCCATTGATGAGCTAATTGATGGACAGAAAGATACAAGTTTGTTGCAAGAAAATGTGAAGGTATATTCATTTTTTAATTGCTTTTAATCCTATTTGTAGGTGTCTTATGAGTAATTATACATAAGTATACAACACTTTCTAATATCAGGATCAAAGTAACAAGCCCAAGTACGTGAATGTCGCTAGAGATGATTACAAACCACCCTTATAAGCTGTTTTTGCCTGTGTGAAATCAAAGAAGAAGAAGTGTGGTATAAGAAACAACTATGTGTTAAGGTATGTTAAAGAAAGAAAGAAGAGGTTGGCTATGGCTCTTGATTCACCATTTGGTCAACAAGGAACCACTACTCCAGCCCCACCAAAAACAAGATCCATGAGTTCCATCGGGGATACTATAGTGGCCCCTGAGTTTGAGGAGGTACAATATAGTTTATGTTGGAAATTCAATCGGTATACTCACAGTCTTACTATACCAATCCGACGTCCATTTATTTTGTATTGTTTTACAAGAAATATCCGGACAGCCAAAAATTCGATCAATTAATGAATTGATGACAATACAAGAGTTTGTTGAAGTGTGACTGGACTTTTGTTCAAATTTAAACCACATTTATATTTTATGAATTTGACTAAAGTTTTGTTTAATATTTTTCTTTAGAATTTGTCAAGGCCAGATGGTTGCGAAAGGGACAAGGTAACTGTCCCAGATGAGATATCTGAATATCTACGAATGCAAGATTCGCTAGAGTATCAGTTTCCTTGGGGATTTCGAGACATTCCTGTTGGTCCAATATTTTGGTTAACGTTAGCCTGTCTTGACAAGACTAAAGAAGGCTGGTTGCAAGACAGTGTAAGTAATTTAAGGTTTTTCAGCATATGTAATTCTTATTTCTTATTTTTCTTAATTGTTTAGCTTATTAAATTTGTTTTTCATACACAGTACCTGGATTTATGGGTTGATCTAATGTGGTATTTTAGAGTGCCCGACGTAGATTGGGCTATGGTCAGCCTACATTTCTTACCATGCATCCTAGGTGGATCAATGCCTGACTATTTTTCCAACGGTATGAGGTATCCTATGCCTTGGCGAGATGTTGAGAAGATGTGTTTGGCTACAAACCTTACTTATACCTTATTTCTAATATGATTACAAACAAATTATCTAACCATAGTTGTTTAAATAGGTATATTTTCCCGTCAATGAGCCAAAAAAACACTGGTTTCTAGCTGAGCTTCAAATCTCTACTGGAGTGGTTACCTTTTATGATTCTATTGTTTAGGTCAAGGGAAATAGGAGACCATGGTGGAGAACAATGAAGAAACCATTTCCACAACATCTTACCTCGTATCTAAACGAGCATGGGGTTTTAAAGAACAAGGGGATATCAGTTGAGGAGTATGAAATCACATACCTGTTTCCAAATGTTGTTGATCAAGCAAACGAATTTGGCGACTATGGTGTATAGGATTGTATTTATTTATATACATTGAGCCGTAAGCAACCATTGGCATTCAGGGACCCTCTACAAACAGTCTTAGCCTATCGTGAAAGGATCATTCAATACTTTTGGAACCACAAGGTGGAAGCACAAAAAACTTTGTTAATGGATGAAGGTACATTCCCCTTCTAAAGCCCTTCTATTGAATAACATTTAACATATAGGTTAATATGATTAATAAGTAGATGTAATATGGCATGCAAACTCTTTTCTGATCTTTTGAAACCAACTGTTATTTCACAATGTTTGTTGCCATTCTATTTACTTTCTTATGTGTGCTACAATAATAATCAATACACACAACCTTGAACAACCATGATACTGTTAGCATTGAACACTGAATTTAGACACACCATCCTTTAAGTTAATAAAGTTACAAAAGATACATTACATTAACTTCACTGCCATTAGGTTCAAAAGTTATATTTCTGCAATTACATTAACTTCCCAACTAACTTATACATCACATCAGTTAAGTAGATAATAAATGAAGAAAAAAACCCAACTAAACAATAACACCATCTTCATCCTCCTTTTTAGCACAATTTTGAACAACTTCCACTTCTAACTGCTTAATTGATCTCACTAGCCTAGGAATTGTAACCACAGAACATTCACATATTTCTTTATCATACCAATCAATAAACCCGTGATTTGAACCCTAACAATTTTAAAATTCCAAATTTCTTTTAAGTTGAAAATAAGTGCAAATTTAGGTTATAAATATTCAATAGCTTACCCTTTTAGAACAATAATAGAGGTCTCTTCATGGGTTCTCTGGTGTATATGAAGTATGAATCACTCCTATTGAATTACACTTGTTGCACCTTACCATGGCTGATTTTTTAGGGTTCTTAGGTATGGGTGTGTGTTTTTTTAGGATTTGGTTAGATCGTATTGTGTTTAATAAATGAGGGGAAAGTATGTGTTTTATATGGAAACCAATTTTTTTTGATTTTTTGACCAAAATTGAAAAATGCACCAAACCTAAGGGACCAATAATGTATTTAACTGTAATTTCAAAATGCAACACTGTACAAAGTACAACAAAGTACACCAAATGTAAATGGTTCCTTTAAGTTAGGTGTATTAGTATCAAATTTTGTATCTTCTTTCTTTAAGTAACTATTCTTTTTCCCTTTCAATCTTCACTGTTTATACTTAATCTTACCCCAAAAGCATCATATATCTTAATATTCAAATATTCCTAAAATGTCAGAAAACATACCGTTGAAATACAAGTCGAGATAATGAATAGACTTCCCATGAAGTCATTACTACAGTTTCAGAGTGTATCAAAGTCCTGGAAGTGTTTGATAGACTCTTCATCCTTCGTCGTTACATACGGTTTTATTTAACCTATAATAATGATTTTCAAGGTTTTATGTTATCTGTAGATGAAAGTTTAATCCACACCCCTGTAGATACAGACCTGCATGTTTCAAATCATAAAACAATTAGTACTTCTCACGGGATTTGGTGTTTTTCATTTGCTAATAATTTGTCGGCTACTCTTTGGAACCCGTCAGTTAAGAAATCTATTAGGATTTTTGTCCCTGTTTTCAATAATATACCAGATTATCACAAAATCCTTTTAGGCTTTGGTGTTTTGCCTGACACTTTAGACCCAACCATTATAAAGATTTCATACTTACGGTCCGGACAAGGAAATTGGTATGTTTCTGTGTTTACAATGAGCTCTTTAACCTAGAACCAAGTAGCCAATAACCATTTGCCTCGCGAATCAATTAGATTCAAACGGTCAAGTCAGACAGTTTTTGGTGGCTATATTTATTGGATTGGTCATGAAAGGTTTGTTTCTGATAGTGGTGTTTGTAACAAGAAAACCCTACTAGTTTCATTTGATATGATTACCCACCAGTTTGAAGTCATTGACATACCTGACACCATAATACGAGCCCTATCATTTCTGTTATATATTTCCAATCGTGGAAACTCTCTCGTACTATCTGGAAATGTATTTCCACCTAATTAATTTATATTTTGCGGTCAACTGTTATCTATTCATGTTGGTTCTATAAAATCATTTACGACCATCTTCACCATTCCTTCCCCTCATTTTCTGAAGTTGCTGGGTTTTAATAACCAAGATGAACCAATAGTGGAAGCAACTACGAACCACTGCATGGATCACTCGGTACAAGTGTACAACCCAGACTCAGAATCGATTGAGAATGTGACACTAATCCAAGGAAATGATGGTTCCTTCTACGTTGGCCCGTACAAAGAATCACTGAATCTTGCTACTTACCAAGATCATTCACTTTATTGTGTAGACTAATCATTGTGTTTTGTGGAGTGGATAAAGCAGAAGGCTTTTATGGATGTGGTGATTGTTTACAGTCATGGCTTGTTTGTATTTCATGAATATGTAACCGTCCTTAAAAACTTGTTGTCTTTGATTTCATTTTCTATGTTGTTTTGTTTAGATTGCTTTACTTCTATGTTTCCCACTATTTAGTGTAGGATAACATGTCATTATGTAACTTTCTTATTTTGGTTGTTCTGTAAGCACTTATGTAACTATAATTTTCAATCTCCAAGTTAGTAATTTGTATAACAAACTAGTAGCTATTTTGTTTATTTTTTATTTAACACTAATAAAATCTAAATAAAATTTGGCATTGTCAACTAATCAACCACATTATCACATTCTAGTTTACTGTAATTTTGTATGAGATTTTGACAAAATAATCCCATGTGTAATTGGGGTGACTAGTAATTAGGGCGACTAGTTGGTGATGGTATTGATAGGTCTCGTTTATCTTGAATCAAACATATCGATCATGGAAGCATAGAGAGAATAGTAGAGGATGGCAAGTATTCAAATTTCAAATGATATTAAAATGGAGGGAAAATGGAAGAATTATTTATAAGGCATCACCCTCTAATGAAGATTAGAGGGGTATTTATAGGTGAGGGAAGGAGGCTTCCATTCCTTTATTTTCCTAACTTATCACTTCTAGTCCATAGACTTTGGTAATTATGCTATTTCATTCTTTTAGCATAATACACCTTATTACAAACTACTTTGACATTAACAAAAGAAAGACTAATGACTAAATAACACAAAATCACATAATCAACACTTTTAATGATCCTAACAATCTCCCCCTAAGGGTCGATTATTCAGGGCGTTCTCTTCGTGGTCCAAGTGGTCTTCCATTCACGAACATCTCCCATCTTCTCATCTGTCTACGATGCTTCAATCTATCTTCAGTCTCTTCTTCAAACAACTTCAAGTACTCTGCTTCATCTTTAGTGAGATCGTTTTGTATCATCATTATAACTCTTCAGACCTTCTAACACTCTATTTAACGTTGCATCACAAAACTTATGGATCTCTAAATGTCTCATCACCCGTTTCTCTTTCTTGCTATTCTTGTAAATAATTCCATGCACAAGCTCATAGATGATAGAGAACATTTCATGATCTTCAATTCCTGGGAAAGTCATTGTTGGTGCAGTGAGATTAACCTTCTGTTGATAGCTTTCAATTCCAAGTTGGAAGTCATGCACTCTTTCCCATATCACTGTACTTCTAATGAATACTGATAAAGACCATAGCAATCCTGTATCTGCATAATCCGGTACCTTGCCATTCATAATCAACAAGTATATGTCCTCAATATCATTCTTATTGAGATTCTTGTAGTCTGGCTCAGTTATTGACACTAGGTACTTATTAGCTCTTCTTGCGACAATCTCTGTGATAAACTTGTGTTCATGACCCAATTCCCAGTATGTCTTGACAACTTGAATAATCTTTGAGTTCGAATAAACCTCTTCCTTTGGTTTTCCAGGCTCTTTCTGTTTCCTTATGTAGAAAATCTTCGCATGAGGATTCTTCCAATGTTCAACACCATAGCGAGCATAAGGATTAAACTTTCGAACACACTTATTCACCCATCTGGAAGTTCGTTCTTCAATATCATCATCATTAAAAATAACCGCAAGAAACTTGTGAAGTGATAAGACTATCTTCTCGGGTCCAGAATTTCCTTTCTTCAAATACAAAAGGTCTTGATTAATCAGAGATAACGCTGGAGCTTTAGGATATTTTTACAGCTATAAAATAATGTTTTGGTCTTTCGTGGATGTGGAGAGACAAGAATTTCTTTTCTACTCTCCCAGAAAATGTTACTTTTCAAGAAATTCTTTATCTGATCAATGTGATACTGATGCTCATCTCCTGAAGTACTTCTCTGTCTCAACATCTCATCAGCCATTTTTTCCCTCGCTTAGCATCATCAATGGTCAACGATACTTCTTTCATAATGTCTTGTGATACCTTGCTTCGTTGGTATTTCATCATCATCTAAAGCATAAGAGTCAGTCCAAAAATCAAAATCATCATCTTGCTGTTGATTACCTGAAGTTGATGAAGCTTGTTCCTCTTGAAAAACTTATCCAGACGACGAACTCTCCAACACATAAGCATCATCACTCCGATTTCTTCTGTCCGCTTGCACTATTCTCCCCTCAGGATGAGCATCATCAATGAGATCGTCCTAATCTCTTGGCCGAAAAGAAAAACACGCATGATTCTACATAATTTGTGTACTGTATTTCTTCAAACTCCATCTGGAGAGCCAACATATTGTGCTATAGTCTTGTGTTGTAATTAAGGATCAGCTTTCATAGCAAGGTACAGTTGATATTGTTGATCTGGAACAGAGGATGTTTGTGATTGAGCCGGATGAACATGAAGAATATGTCCAGACATATAACTTCGTACGGATGCATCAACTTGAGAAGGAATGACATTGGCAATTGCATTCTCAATTTGTGTCGAAATTTAGCCTGAATATTTCCACGTTCCTGCAGAATAGCTTTAGCAATCAATCTTTCCACTCTTTACATCATTCCTTAGCTCTTCCACTTTGTTGAACAAGTTTCTATTTTGCCAGTTAAGCTTCCTCAGATGAGACTTTATGTTAACATTAGATTCACCTTATAACACATGATCCGGAGGCATGGTAAAGTGAAAGAGAAATTGAGCTATGTTTATTAGAGAGAAAGGATATGAGATGGTAAGTTGTGTGTGTGTTAGTTGAAAGAAAAAAAGGAGAAAAACACACACACACACACTTTTTACAAAAGTGAGCTTCACCCCTCTATGGAAGTATGGAGGGGGTATTTATTGTCCTGGGCTTTACTAGCTAAACTAACCCGACAGGACTATAAATGATAAATGTAATTCCAGATAAGTCACCATATTTTAGGGCTAACACCGAAGATACGAGATTAGTATGAATCATAGGAGATCTAATTGGTGTGGGGATTGGTGAATTCCTAGTCTCCTCTACAATCTTCCCTTTCTCCTTTCTCTTTAATTCATACACCTCATCAGTTATTTCTTCATCTTCATCATTTGCATATAACAACGTTAGTAATATCCACCAATGGAGTCTCCTTAGTAATCTCCACCTCCTTATCTTTAGTAATCTCCACCTCCAGACTTTCTTTATTACTCCTGGGCTCAATCCTAGTGCCAGGAATATTTGATTCATCATTCCTAGGGATTGAACTATCATCAACAACATTCTCTTGTCCATCCACCATCTTTTCAATTTCTTCAGATGCCAAGTGCTCATCAATCAGTGCCACATTTTCTCTTGCTTCCTGCTCCTCACGACTTTTATGCTCAGCAAGACTAATTTGTAATGTATCTTGTAAAATCATCTCATCTGCTTTGTCAACATTTGGCACTGGAGCTGGTGGTGTAAGACGTGTGGATCTCCTTTCAAGGATACGAAGACGAATCACAGTTGATCGTCTTAGAGCACTTGACTCTGCTGCTTCCTTATTAGGGTTAGGTGACCTAGGGGTGCTAGGTGTCCTATGCGTTCCTTAGGTAGACTCAATCGACTGTGACTGAGTCAGAGGAACATCTATCCCAAACACCTTCGCATACATCCGATAATGCTCTGTGTGCTTCATTTATTCAGTGATCATCCAAGCTGGTATCTGCATTTTAACTTTGTCTTTGTGTCTTCCTGAATTAAAAATATTCTTCATGATATCATCATCTTGAAAGTTGTGATACTTGTCTCGAGCACGTCTTGAGATGTCAGGAAAGATAGTCATGTAATGATAGACAATGATCTTTGTAAATCTTGGATATGGAATCGAAGATGTTGGATGATGAAGCGAATAGTAAAGTCCTTCCCATAGTAACTCTGCATAATCCACATGAATGTTATTGACAAAGTGTTGAAACTAAAGTTCGTTTAAGCTCAGGTTGTTTAGACCTTTATCTAGGATAATATCAATGTTCATAAGTTATAAAAACAAAGCGGAATAAGAACAAAGATATTCAACAAGGTTTACCATTCATACGTTTTCACCAAGCCCCAATTCTAGATGATCAATTCTAGATCGCTTACAATCTAACAGGGATCAAAGATCCTTGGGGCTACACCAACTTTACTAGACGTCTACATTTTCTTGTGTACACATACACACACTTTTCTGGATACCTTAAACCTACACACCTAATACCCTTTATATAGAGGGATATTACGGCTTACAAAGGAAGCTA